>JAVCKT010022227.1:0-18025 GCA_032273925.1 Rhynchotus rufescens
CCGGGGGTGGCGGCGGGGGGACCCCCCCGGGGCGCGCGGGGATGACGGGGCGCCCCGGGCTGCGGGGGGGCCGGTTTGGGAGGGCTGGGGTCTGGGGTGGGGGTCTGGGGCAGGTTGGGCCTTGCAGGGAGGAGAGGGGGTGCGGGGGCCCCGAGGGTGCGGGGGCCGCGAGGGTGCGGGGGGTGGCGGGCAGGGCTTCCTTGGGGTCCCTGGCCGGGCAGGTGGGCAGATTCCACGTCGGGGGGCAGATCCCACACCCCAGGGGCAGATCCCGCATCCCAAGGCAGATCCCGCATTCCTGGGGGCAGATCCCACACCCCAGGGGCAGATCCTGCACCCCAGGGACATATCCTGCATACCTGGGGCAGATCCCGCACCCCGGGGTCAGATCCTGCACCCCGGGGTCAGATCCTGCACCCTGGGGTCAGATCCCGCACCCCGGGGGCAGATCCCGCACCCCGGGGGCAGATCCCGCACCCCGGGGGCAGATCCCGCATCCCAGGGCAGATCCCACACCTCGGGGGCAGATCCCGCACCCCGGGGGCAGATCCTGCACCCCGGGGGCCCTCCCCACTGGCTCCAGATGCAAAAGGGATGAAGAGCCAGTGGCTCCTGCAAAAGGTGCCAAGTGAGGGGGGTCCAGGGGCGCAGGGAGCAGCAGCCCCACAATTCTGGCGAGCACATAAATGCAAAGGCCGGGGCGTTTTGGGGTGCAGCTCGGCGCTGCAGCGACTGCAAAGAGCCTCTTCCTCCCCGTCCTCTCCCTGCTGCCGGTGCCGCTCCCGGCCCTGGCCATTAATGCCGCCGCCGTCCCACCCCGACCCTCCTCGCTGCTGCCACCGCTCTTCAGCATCTGCTGTTCCCAGCTCCCGAGTCCCCTTTATCCGCAGTTTGTTTTGTGGCCTGAACAGCCAGGGCATGAGGATGGAGAGCTTGGGGACGAGGATGAAGATCTTAGGGACGAGGATGGAGACCTTGGGGATGAGGATGGAGACCTTGGGGACGAGGATGGAGAGCTTGGGGACGAGGATGGAGACCTTGGGGACGAGGGTGAAGATCTTGGAGATAAGGATGGAGAGCTTGGGGACGAGAGTGAAGACCTTGGGGACAAGGATGGAGAGCTCAGGGACCAGGCGGTGGCACATGGAGCCTTGCGGGAATGAATTCCTGCCTTGTCAGCCCCATCGGAAGCCCTTGGGCAGGACAAAGGCTGCACCCGGGAAGTGTCACCACAGAGCCCTTGTCCCCTAGCCCAGCGTGACACGATCCCATTGTCCCGGTAACTTAACGTTGTTTTTTGGAGAGAGGCTAGTGAAATGGCATTTATTCTTAGGCCTGTTTTGTCTGACCTAAGCAGAGTCCTTATGTTTCATGAATGGGTTGCTGAGCTTGACCTATGTTAATTATGTATGTTAGTTATTTTATACATGTATGTTATATGTGTGTATATATATATGTATGTTATATGTATGTATGGGTGTTAACATACTATGTATGTTAGTTATTTTGGTAGGCTGATTTTGGTAGAAACGGAGCCAAAAGCAAGCGTGCATCTCCTAGCATAGCCCTTCTTGTGATCATCCCTGTTCACTCTGAAGCCTACTGATTACACCACAGTGCTCTTTGGGGAAGTAAGTGCTAACCTTTGACTTCAGGCCCCTTTCAGTTGCACAAACTTAACTATTAGTGGCCCCACAAATGCACAGTGGCCAAGAGACACAGTGCAAGTGCCAGGAGGTTTGTGCTCTTGGAAGCGAAGGAGCAGCTTTGGCTCCTGATTCCAGCCTGAGAGAGTGATGGGAGCCACCAGAGCAGGGTGCTGGCAGGAGGACTGTTTGCGCCGTTGTCCTTTTATCATTGCAACTGTTTGGGGTAAACAGTGTCTCGGAATTGTGTCCCTGGCAGGAGCAGGGTTGCAGTTACTCTCTTGTTCTGCTATAAATAGGAGGCTGCTGATGTCTGCAGCGGTGTGGAACCCAAGTGTGTTTTACTCCTGCTTTGTAGCCTGACTTACCTCTGTTAATACCTGCCTGGCTTTTCAATGGTAAATATTTCTACCTTAAAATGCAGCAGGACACCTGGAAGCAGAGCAGTAGCTCTCCATAGCTGGAACTAGAACTTAGGGATGAAAATGCTATTTTTTTTGGTTAAAAAAACAAACCCCAATAGCTTCTGAGGCTGAACAGTGTCAGCCAAGGTGTTAAGGATACAAACTTCACTAATTTTAATGGAAGGAGGTTCCTACAGAGAGGAGTGGGAAGTTGATGTCCCCAGTGAGGACCTTGCTGCGAGGTTCAGCTCTTTACAAGACACTGGAGAGTCCATGCGGGAGCCCGACGTGCAGCTGCTCCCACAACAGGGACGGACTTTTTTTGCAGTGCTGCCCTCTGTTAAGTGCAAAGGTGGTTTTAATAAGTCACAGGGCTTTCATTTCCCATTGCAGCTGTGTGTAGTGTGTTCCTTTGGTGACTCCTGGTGGGTTCTTCTTCATCTGTGGCCACGTCCTCTGCTAAGGATGGTTGCCTAAAAACCACTAGATTGCTGCGGGCGCCGTGGGCTTCCTGCAAGGGGTATCGCTCTTGCAATCTGTTTTATTAGCAGATCTGAAACTAATGATCTCTTGCTTTAGGGTTTTCCCCAAACGCTTTTGTTTGCTGCAGATCACGTCTGTTCCTGCTCAGCTCCTCATTTGCAGCTGCAGAGCGTGTGAGTGCTAACTGCAAGCCTTCCCCTGGGAGAAGGGCATGGGGAGGTATTTGCTGCATTTTAATCTTGACAGTTCAGGTTTGGGAAGCAAGAAGCTTCAGGTTTGTCCACCCAGTGGTGCAGAGATGCTGGCCCAAGAATCTTCCCTTTCTGTGTCCTCTGCAACCACCCAGCAAGTGCTTCAGCCCGCGGACAGCCCTGTAAACACCCAGGCCTAATTAGAGGACTGGGTTCGTTAGTGCACAGCTGAAATTTCCCAGCAGTAGGAGTGTCAAGGTCTGCCAGACATCCTAATTTTTTCCGTATTATCGACATCCGCATCCTTGCAGCTGCCGCCTGGCCTTGCAAGGCCAGGAAGGAGGCAGGAAAAAGCAGCGATTTGGCCTTTGCTGCAGGGGCTGCTTCGTACCTTGATTGATGGAGCCACATTTTACTGCATTGGTTTTGGCAGCCAGGAAGAGGAAAACAACGTACCTGAAAGCACTGAAGTTTGAAAGATAATAAAAACGTTTCCTGTTTCTACTTTCCAACTTTCCAAGTCCTGGAGATTCCCGTGCACTTGGCCACGGAAGCAGCCCTGTGTCACCTTGTGCTCGGGTAATCTCTCAAGTCCTCCTTATTAACCTAACGCAAGACACTTTCCAGACACTCAAGTGAGAACTTTAAAACCCCAATATCCACCCTTGCTTTCCAAGTAGGATTTTAAGCAGCTGGTTCCTACCTGCATTGATTTAGCATATGAATTGCTGTGCCTCTTAACTCCGAAATACTTTCTTAGCAAGCTGCAGCACTGAGATATATATCCTTAAAATAGATATAATTGCACTGTAGTAGATTTTCCCAGAAAGCTCAAGTCTCTAAAATCTTTTTCTGGGAAGAAGCCTTCCGTTCTTATCAGGTTTAATTTTCTGCAGCTGTGTTGCTGCTTTACTTATTGTTAGTTTTACGCCCCTCTTGTCTCCCGGGTCATCAAGCCATGGCCAGCTTTCCTGGTTATAATTTCTGGATTTTTTTCTAGCATCTGAGAGTCAAGACGTATTTTCCCTCGACAAGCAGCTCTCCTGGTGCTAAACACTGGAGAGTGGGAGCGCTGAAGGGATGCGCTGAGCTCGAGTCGAGCAGTTGGTCTGGGTGTTCTTGAATGGTTGTGGTTTTGCAGGATGAAACATGGTAAGCTTCAGCTGTCATTAAAGGACATGAGTTTTAAGGACAATTTAAAAATGATTTTTTTTTCCTAATTGACACTCTTTTATAAGCTTTGGGTGTCTTAAAATCAGACAGTGTGTGGCAATATGAAAATTCAGTGTTTCAGATTTTGTGGTTTTTTTTTTTTTGAGCAAGGATAGAGCAAGGATAGAACTTTGAACCTTTTAGGGAAGATATGAACTGTAAAACTGAAAAAATCCATCCTTAGTGCCTGAGTGGTGGCTTTGGCTTTCTTATAATTTCCCTCTTGGTTACAAGGTCACTTCCATGAAACTGGGATAAAGCTTTTGCATCAAATCACCTGCTCCCCCTTGCAGTGGATTTTCAGCATCTGCTGACAGCCTCTCACTGTAGCGCTGAGCTGAGGCTGCTCCTGGAGCGATTTTGAGGTGCAGGAAAGGGCTGTGCCCCACGGAAGCCGGGACCTTGTGGAGGAAGCGAGAACGTCACCGTGCTGGTCTTGTTCTCAAAGAGCAGCATGGAGCAGTGCCAGTTGGGCAGCTTCCTCCGCCTGTCTCCTCCCTTTTCGATGCAGTCTGAGCATCTCCAGATGACACCGTTGGGTTTCGCCTCGCTGCAGTGGCTGCTGCACCAAGTGCATCCCGCTCTTTCTGCAGCCAGGTGAATATTTACATGGAAAGAGCCATCAGTTCCCAAAGAGCAGGCTATTGCCACGCTGCTGCTGTCTCCTCACCAAGATCTCTAACTCATCAGCTGAGAAAACAGGCTGTTCTCACCATTCATTTGATGCAATTACCAAGCACATTCCCATGGATGTGTGCAGGTTGCAAGCCCTGCAAAGCCAGGAGGAGCAGAGCCGGGATGACTTGCAGGATGGGTCTGAATTTCCAGCCTCATGCAAAGCTCTGGTTTCACAACCAAACTGCTCTATAGGGTCAACCCTCTCCAGCTGAGTGCTCAGCAGCTCTGTTTTTGCTGGTTTGGGTGCGTTTTCCTGCAGCTTTACCCCTCTGCTCTCTGGCTGCTTGTGCTTCCTCATCCCCTTTTGCATTTGCTGCACTTGGAGCTTCCTCTGACTTTTGCTACAGGAGTGGTAGGGACTTTTGCCGACTTGTGCATCTCTTATCATGTCCCTTCTGTCCCCTCTTACCTTCGCTGAACTTGCTGCTTCTCTTGGAAGCCCTTTCTGATGTTAGCCTGAAGTGACTCAAAGCAGTGTGTCGTCCCAGAGGCAGCAACACTGTAAGCTCTATATGTGCTTTATCCTGGGCTACGTGCACCAGCATATTTACAGACAGAATGAGGTTAGATTCATTCAGGGAAAATTCTGCTGTTTCTCATGTATGGAAAACGCATTCTCAATGTGGAGCAAGTTACCAGCCAGTAGACAGTGGCATTTGGCAGCTAGGGCAGGTAGTTTATTTGAGGAGATGTGTCTGAGGTTGTCAGGTATCTAGTGATGTGATTTGGGGCTTCACAGACACCCTTTGGCATGTGGCAGGTGCTGGGAACTGCTGTTTGATCTGCAGTACGACTGTATTGTACATCAAGGAGAACGGGAGCATCAAGGAGCATCCGATTTTCCTAACTGCCATGGGGACTCTGCAGGTTTTCTATTTTTTGCTGCTTTTTGGGATCTCCCTCTCCTTCCTCCTGTCTTCCACGGATTTCTAGCATTGAGATGTTTGTACTCGCTTTTATTTTTCAGAGCTTTTTAGAAGTTCATTGCTGACTGTGTGAAACTGAAATGAGTTATCTAATTTTCTGCTTCAAAGCTGCTTTTAGGAAGCTCGCGTTGGTTTGTTTTCAGGGTGTTCAGTGAGCAATCAAAGGCATTTGAGTGTGGAACAGAGCCATCTCAATCAGATAGGCTCTCAAGTGTGACCATATTTGTACATGCTGATGCCTGTTTCATGTCTCTGATTTATTCTCTTTAAAGACTGTGACTTTTTTTTTTTTTTTTTTAGGATCCTAATATGTACTTTTCCCGGCTGGATACCTCAGTGGGAGTAAATAATTACTATATGCAATAATGATCTGATCCAAACAGACAGACTATCCCAGTTGGAATGAGCACATCTCCCACACTTCGTACCCGCCTCAGTCTAGCTGTGAGCATCTACAGCATAACTGTGCTTGTGTGTTCATTGCAGGCATCACTTACAAAACGTGTCAGACTCCCAGGTCCCAGAGTGCAGTAAAATTACACCAAGTTTTCTTCTTCCACACAGGACCGCAATAAGATTCTCAGATTAATGCACTGACTTGCAGGCGTGCATGTAATAAGAGCTCTTTTTCTGTTTAAACTGCAGGTATCAAGATCAGGGTAGCAGACACGTTGGAGCTGATTGATGTGATTATCTTTGTCGTTGCAGAATATGGTGTCTGTGAAAACCTACGGAAACTGGAGATCACGGGAGTGTCCTGTCGAGATGTTTATGCCAAACGTAAGTGGCAAAGCTGGCGTGGATCTCTGTGTCTTTGTGAGTTTGAAAGCACATGCATGCTGAATATTACTAAACTTGGACAGCAGAAGTTATTCAGACCTCCTTTCTAGTGACAGGAATTTTATCTTTGAAGTTGAAATCTTTGGGACTGTCATAAAACAGATGCCAAGATCTGGGATATCTATATCCCTGACTCATTTGCTGGAGGGGAAGAAAAAAGGCACTGAATTAAAGTTTGTAATGACAAGTATATTGAAGTGTTTTTTTCCTTTCTTGTTTGTTTTATCTTTTAAAGATCTTGCCAGGGAATTAACTGCTATTTGTCAAAGCCTGAGGCTTCCCACACCCTAACGTAGCCGCGTCTTGCTAATCCCACCACACTCAGGCTTCCCTTTGCACTCAGTTAATTAAGTGTCCTGTGCGGACGTGGGGAAGGTAGGAGAAGGGATGAAGGCTCCTTTGGACTGCTCCTGGAGGAGGAGAGCGAGGTGGTGGGACTGAGGGCCAGTCTATTCTGGCAATAGCTGTGGGACATGAACTCCTAAGATCTAATGTGTTTAGTGCGAGGTAGAAGCCCATGTTCTGTTTTATGATGTGGAGAAACATCAAAGGAGAAAAAACAAGGCAAGGTAAGGACTGAATAGAGGCCCCGTGGTCACCAAATCTTGCCCTTCCTAGTCAAAAACTGAGCTCAGAAAGCCTGGCCAGGCCCCAGAGAGTTCCCACGCCAGTCTTGCAGCAGTGATGGTCTAAAACTTTGATCTTCAGGCTGTAAGGAGTCATTTCTATCTTTCAACCCCATCTCTTAATAGACGTGCTGAGCATCCAGAGGCAAATTGCCTTGTTGCCTGGTGACCTTGTTTACATGCTTGTGTATTGGCAATGGGGCTGCCTAGTTTGCCTAAGGAGGTGCAGGGATTAAGTGGGAAGCAAAGCCAGCAGTTGGATGTCTCCAGAGAAACCTGGTCAGCACTGAGGCCTCCCTTACCTGCCATTCAGTCTGGCATCACTGTCAGCCAGGGTGATAACTGCCCCGAAAGCCTGGCTTATCATGCCTTAATTCTGCATTGCTGTTCTTGCATGACAAGACATCTCTTCATGACCTGTATCCTCTTTCCAATGCAGTAGTTTCATACCTCAGATCTACTACAGTGATGTTTGTGCATTTTATACATAAGTTCTATATAAATAAATATATATATATATATATATTTATATATATATGTTGCTTATGGGCTCAAGAGCAAGGGTCTGAGTCTTGCACAGTATCTCCCTGCAGCGGCTCTAAGCAGTTGCCCAGAGAAGAGTGAGAAGAGGGCAAGCACATACAATACTTTCTTAAATACTCTCCCAGCTTCTGACTATTTTCAGCTTGGGGGGATTTCCAGAGTCTAATGCCTTTTAATGCCATTTTTTTTTTCCTATTTAGTAACCCTTGATAGATCTGCCTTGCAAGTATTTATCCAGTCTTCCCTTGCAGCCAAGTGTATTTCTCTGTTCACAACATCCATCATCAGAGTTGCATATGGCGTGTGAAACTTTATCTTGTTTGCATAGGAGCTGTGCCCTTTTCTCTTAAGCAGTCTTAACCAGCACACTTAATCTGGAGTCAGAATGCGGCTTTTTCTCAAGGATGCTCCACCTCATTTCTCCTGCTCTGACGCAAGTTTGAGCTGGTTGCCAACCCTTGGTGTTTTGGGCACCGTTTCCTGGTGGTGTGTCCCCATATTCTCTTTTGTCCCCTAGTCCTCTCTAATTGCTGCAGAGTTCATCTGAGTCTAGTAGCAGGACTCGTATGCCCTTTCTTGTCTGCTGAATGTGCTTCTCAAAGAAATAATGTGGAAAAGTGACAACTTTTAGCCCAAGTGTTAGAAACGGTAACTAGTCCAAGGCCTGGGCTACTCTCCGTTTAGTTATTTGGCTAAATAGCCTTACTGAGATGATGCAGCCCATTGCTGTCACCCTCCAGAGTTTGAGAGAGACCCCGATTACACTTGAATTCATTGAATGCCATTGATTAACATGGAAATGCATGCCAAGGTTAGTATCCTGCTAAGGGGATCTGTCCGGGGCTAGAAGTGATGGCAACAACTCAGTGCCCCACAACTGTAAAGCCAAAGGGAGTTTGATTTTGCTGCGTAGCTGCTCCAGATTCATCCTACAGTTACGTGCTGGTTACGGTGCAGTAGAGTTGCTGGTACTTAACCTGCTATGTCTGTTCAGGTATAAACCCACGAGTGAAGTCGGGGCGTTTTATGAAAATCCTTCCCGACTACGAGCACATGGAGTACAGAGATGTTTACACCTGCCGTACGTACCCCCTGCTCGTTGATGCTTCCTTGCTCTGAGCACCCACGAGGCGCTGCATGGAGTGTGACGTTGCTTTTAAGCAAAATAATTTGCGGGGGGGATCTTGGCAAGCGCCAGGGCTGTTGGCTACGCAGTCCCTGCCTGTTGCTCCTTAGGGGCTTGTTCTGATTCTGCAAGGGTGAGTAGGGCAGGGATGGAGAGGGTTGGTCGTCCTTTGAAGGACTTTGAGTCAGAAAAATGCTCCTAAAGAAGAGCCCCTGAAGGCAGTTTGCAGGGAGGGAGCATTCGCTGTGCTCTTTGTGGTTTGTTCCCTCAGAAAGAACTACCAGATACCCTGGTGAGGCTGCCTGAAAGTGAATCTAAACGAGCTCTGAGCTTTCAGAACACCTTGCCTTGATCCAGCGAGCTGCATTCGCACCTGCAGCCCTCCTCAGTGAAAAATACAGAGGGTTCCCATGCCAGCTCCCTGAACAGTGAATCCTTCCACCTAGCACGCTTTGCTGCAGCAGAGTGTTTCCTGAGAGGCAGCTGGTGGCCTTTCAGAGAGTGATTCTCCTTGCACAGCCAAGAAGCTCCTCTGAATAAACCCCTCTTCCCTTCCTGATGTTGTTTTATAGAAGAGGAAAATGCTGCGATCCGAAGCTCGCTGTTCTGCAGGAGCTGGAGGGAACAGCAATTACACTAAATCAATAAAGGAAATCAGTACTGCTTGGCATTTGGAGAGGGGTATCAAGCTGGCCCTAATGCCTCTTTGGGGATGTGCAGTAAGGTCAC
The DNA here is from genome assembly GCA_032273925.1 of Rhynchotus rufescens. NCBI lineage: Eukaryota > Metazoa > Chordata > Aves > Tinamiformes > Tinamidae > Rhynchotus > Rhynchotus rufescens. The sequence continues at coordinate 9,405 of JAVCKT010022227.1, forward strand.
TGCAGGGAAATGCTGCAGATTCAGGTTACTAATTCCCCGGAATGCAGTTTTTTCCACATGCTAATGAGTGGCAGGGATGCTGCAGACTCACCTGTCCTTTAGACAGTGCTGGAACATGGGCCATTCAGGGGGGTTTAGAGCAGACCATGCCGGCCACGTCTTCAAGGTGAGTTGCCACGGAAAGCAGCAGCAGGAAGCAATAGGAATTTCAGTTTTGGCAGTCCCGCTATCCACGGCAGCCTCCTTCCCGAGCGGAATGGGAGGGAGAGCTGCCCTCCAGGATGGGGGCTTCCTCTGTAGGATGCTAGCAATCGTTTGCTCCAAGCATGCAGTTTGTGGTGGCTCTGAAGTGGCATTTTGTGCTGTGTCCTCCACTGTTGATCTTCTTGCTGCAGCCCCTAACTTTTGGTACCTCACACCCCTTTTCTTTAAAGGCACCTTGCATCATGGCACAGCCAGTGTGGGCTGAGGTGGCTGCCCGTTCTCCCCTCTTTCTCTCCTGTGCATAACGGCTGAGCGTCTCATATATTACGTGTGTGCTCCCTAATTCACATTCACGCCGTGTGAGCCAGGTTGGCCACATCCTTTTCCTTGGAGCTTTAGACTGGCCTGGCTGACACATCCCGGGAGCAGACGGCTCTCTCCGCTAGCAAGGCTGTTGTCACCAGCTGGGGGGCAGCAACTGCTTAACTCGCTGCAGCTCCGCTCGCTCGTAGCTATTGCCGCATCCCGAGAGTCCTGGAGAACTGCAGCAGATTCAGCTCCGTTCCCATCAACGTGGGCAGCCCCTGCTTTAAAGGCCGTGGATTCCAGTGAGAGCTCCCAGAAGGGGCAGTTGCATTCACCCCTGTGCCCTCAAAGCTGGAAATGGAGGCTGGAAGAAGATTTAGCTGCAATGATGGTATCTCAAAGCCTCCTCCTTTTAAAATCCCATCGTGGGGTTGCGGCTCGTCTGCCCGAGACCGCGTTTGCTGCGGGCTCTGCGACGCCTGTCCTGCCCAGTGTTTGCTCAACGTCACTGTCCCGCCATGGGGACCTGCCTGGGCCACCCCCTTCCCACGGGAGCTCGGCCACTCGCTGCTTTTCCCAGCGGGATTCGAGCTGCCCTTCCCTCCGGCGGGCGTGCGGGGCTGCATGTGGCCATGCACAGTGGGGAGGGATGTACTGAGGTTTCCTGTGGATGTTTTTTTGTTACCGTTTGCAAGGGCCTGGGCTCAGAAATTCTGGTGGGCAAAGACCTTCTTCAGGCCCGGGAAGATTCAGGCACGTATGTAGTGCAGGAGAGCCTCGGAGAGAGACCCAAGTGCTGTTTCCTTTGGAGGAGCAGGGAATCAGCTGCCAGACTCATCCCGTCTCCCTGGTAGAACCCCAGAGCTGGGATTCTGCAGGTTTCCCCTGCGGAGCAACCACCTCCTGGCTTCGTGGAGTCAGGGACACTGGAGCAGGAAGCCAAGAGCTTCCTGCTAAAAGGGCTGAAAAAGGGCTGAAAAATGAAGCTAAGCTCTTGCTCAGAGAATTGTCCCAGCTTCTAGCCAAGTGCTGGCACCTTGCCCTGTAATATCCTTTTCTGAAAGAATACGAGGAGGAGAAATTTGCAGGATCATGAACAAAGGAGAGAGATGTTTTAACCATGAAGGTGCTGGTGCTAATGAAGCAGGGCAAGGGACTGTGGTTGTGGCTGCAGCCACCTTGGGCTTTTGCAAAACCCATCCGTGGTAGCCATGCCCTAAGCACGGCAGTGCTGGGGAGCATCGTTCTCCAGCTGGAAAAACAAAAGGGGTCTTTATTTGCATCCTGCATCCTTTGGAAGTGCAGGCGATGGGAGCAGCTGGTGGACTGAGCCAGCCTGGCCTTGGCTGGAGCTGTAGCTGGTGCGCACGGAGTCGCGGATGGAGCGCATGGAGTCGCGGATGGAGCGCATGGAGCCGCGGATGGAGCGCATGGAGCCGCGGATGGAGTGCGGAGCCACAGCTGGAGCGCTTGGAGCCGTGGATGGAATGTGGAGCCGCAGCTGGAGTGCTTGGAGCTGCAGCTGGAGCGTGGAGCTGCAGCTGGAGCGTAGGAAGCCACAGCTGGAATGCGGAGCGACAGCTGGAGCGTGCAGAGCCAAAGCTAGAGTGCTTGGAGCTGCAGCTGGAGCGTAGGGAGCCGCAGCTGGAGCGCGTGGAGCCGCAGCACGGAACCAGAGCGCATGGAGCTGCACCTGGAGCGCACGGAGCCGCAGCTGGAGCGCGCTGCTCGCTCCCGGCAAGCCCTTGTTTGCTCGCCTGGCTCTGCGGGCACCTCCCCGCTGCCAGGGAGCCCAGCAAACCCAATGCAGCTCCGAGAGCTGGGGGAGGAGGAGGAGGAGGAGGAAATGCTTATCGCTTGTGGGTAGCTCAGCATCAAGTTCTCTGCCCTGAGCACAGCCTTTTATTTACTGTTTTTATCAGCTCTGTGCAGGCAGGGTGGAAAAGCAGGCTGTGGTGGGTGGAGCAGCTTAGGCACAGACCATTTATTAATATGTAATGAGTGGGCTGAAGCAAGGAGGCTGGGAATGTGGCTGGCTTGGTCTCCTTGGTGCTGTTTATGGTGTGCGCTGCTCGCTGGGTGGAACCAATCCATGAATCCCGGGTTGTTTATTGAAAAAGGCTCCTCGGGGCGTGTTGGCAGCAGCCCTGGACAATCCAGTGCCCTAAACCTCCGTGGAAGTCCCTCCTTTGGTGTGATGAAAACGCTCGCGTAGAGCTTGCAGTTAAAGAGGCAAAGCTGTTGCAACAGCTGCATTGAAACACGATTCTTCCTGTAAACTAATGCAAAGCGAAAACCGCCGCTGGAGCAGCTCGTGTAGGTTTAAATTGATTCCTGCAGCCTTCGGAGTTGGCCCTGAACATCACTCTAAGGGAGCTATAGTGTCTTCTTGCCAGATGTGAGAAGGAAGGACATGTTTCCCGCTTCCCTTTTCCACCAAGTGGTACTGAAGATGGGAAAATCTGTATCCTCTTTCTCTTACAAAGTTAAGTCCTCTTACAAAGTCTTAGTTCTCTTACAAAGCTGCTTCTGCAGACTGCATGTAATGTCTTCACGTGAAGGTTACTGGCCATAGCAGAAGATGAAGTGGACAAAATTCATGGCTGAATATATTAGGTTTGGAGGCAAGTAGCATATAAATTTTCCTCCAGAAAGGCGAGTCATTAGGCTACTTCTGCATTAGGATTTTTCTCCAGCTTTCAGTAAAAGCTCCACTTTCTTTCTTGTCCTTCAATTTTGGTAGGGTTGAAAGCTCTGAAATGAGAAACTGGGAAGCCTCATATACTGCAAGATGGAAGCAGCTTGCAGGAATAGAGGGGCTGTGGAAGCTTATTCAGAATTTTTAAGGCCGTTATTGAATTCATAATAGGTCCATAACATTTCCTGAGCTGGAATGGCCTGTGCGCTTCGCTGGGGCTGTCTCGGTGGCTGATCTTTAAGTGCAGCTTTTAATGCTGGGAACAAGTTTGCCTATACGAGAAGAGGAAGTTCTCTCAAAATGTTCAGATCTCCCTATTCCTCACCGTTCTGCACACTGAGCCATCAAGTGCTTTTTGTTTTTGTTTCTTTGAACTGGAGAAGGCAGGTAATTTATTTGCAATTAGCTCCTGGTACATCATGTGATTTGCAGCGTAGGATTGTGGTGCAAACGTTCGTTGTGAATTCCTGGTGAGCTCTGTGGTTGTGTCACATCCTGGAAAACAGCTCCTGCTGGGAGCAGGGAACAGCAGCGTGAAATTGTGGTAGGTCTTGGTTCAGAGCTGCCTCTCTGTGGTTGGGAATAGACAGTTTTCTCTTCCTAGACCGCAGTGGGTGTCATGTGCAGTTTGGCGGTAGTCTTCCTTTCTCTTTCTTTCCCCCCATTCCCAGTTCCTTCCCTTGCTGTGCTCACATCAGTGTCTTGCTCTTCCCTAGTGCTGCACCGGTACCGACACATCTTGGGATTATGGCAGCCGGACATTGGGCCCTACGGGGGACTGCTGAACGTGGTGGTGAGTACCTGCTCCGAGGGCTGTGGGGCAGAGGGTTGAGGAGAGACGTATGTGCCCCCCTTCTAGAGCATTTTGCCCTTCTGCCATTTGCTGCAGTTGGCATTAGGAAGTCTGAGCAGGCAGCCCTCAGATGAGTTATTGGGATGCAGGGGTTGCCCTTTGGTTCCTGTCATCATCACGGCCTTTCTCCAGAGCGTCCTTCCTTGTTTGTGTGCCCCTGTAGCCCTTTGGAGAGCAGCCTTCCACTTACTGCATGAGCTTTGCCTGCAGCTGTGCATTTTGCATCATGCACCTCTGTCTTTTCCATCCTTCAGCATCTTTTTCTGCAGCAGTGCCCCAAAACTTAACACATCAGCTGTAGAGGTGGTGATATACGGGAATGCAGGACCCACGGAGCCTGCCAGCTCCTGTGCTGCTGGGGAGAGCAGCTCATGAACACCACTCGCCTCTGGATTGTTGGCAGCTGGGCAAGGAGTTTGCCTGGAGCCCTTGTTCTGTGCAGCACGGCTCATTAGCTGACAGGTTAACTGTAACAAATCACTGGGGCCAGCGGAGCTCTGGCCTTTGGCTTTCCAAAAATCTGTTCCACAAACTGCTATAAGAGCACATCTGGTTGCACCAGCTCATGCTCTGTATAGTTGGCTTGTGAGGAGGAGCGTTTCCCTGTGCTACTGCTCTGCTTTGGATCAGATCTCTCCATTTAGGCGACGCTGGGACACAGCTGACGGGTTTCGAAGGTTTGAGAGGACGGATTTAATTAGGAATGCAGGAGAAGGGCTGGCATTTGTGCCTCTCAGTAGAGAGGATTGCTGCTTTCTTTGCTGTCTGGGAGTAATAGAGCAAAACGAGTCCTTGTCCAGAAGGCAGAGATTACTGTGAGGAGCACAACTCCTCTATTCGAGTGTCTGCCAGCAGGAGCTCTCAAAGCAATTAGAGCTTGACTAGCTCCAGTGCAGCCTGCCCACCGAGCACCCGGCACCTCGTCCTTTGCAGTAATAGAGGCCTGATTGTTTTCCTGCCATGCAGAAAGCCTCACAAAAACACCCTTCCTCTTGAGTGGGGATGTGCTGCGAGTGCCTGCAGCGTGGTTTAGGTGCTGGAAAGCAATTTGGAAGTGCAGCAGGCTGTTGTACAGCCCCTGCCCTGAGCAGAAAGGGTCCAGGCGGTGCTTGCTGCAGGCTGGTTAGAAGGTGCCTCGGGCTGATCTCGTTTGTGCTCTTCTGCCCTGGTGCAGGTGGATGGTTTGTTCATCATCGGGTGGATGTATTTGCCTCCTCATGACCCCCACGTTGACGATCCGATGAGATTCAAACCTCTCTTCAGGATTCACCTCATGGAGAGGAAATGTGCCACCGTTGAGTGTATGTATGGCCACAAGGGACCTCACAACGGCCATATCCAGGTGAGCTCCCCTGGCACTTCCCACGTTTTTCCTCCAGCTGTGCAAGGTTCAGTATATTTGTGTGCATCTGCGTTGGCCCTGGAAGTGGGTTCCACAGCAAACTCCAAGACATTTCTGTAAGAATGTGACCGCCAGCATCCTGCAGTACGTGTGGATGCCAACTTTGTCCTCATGGTGTCTCTGACAAGTTGTGTGACTGTTCCCTGCTCTGTATTTTTTCACTGGTAGTTGTACAGCTGCGTATTGAACTCTCTTGCAGGGCTGAGAGCACCAACATGTGCCCAGGCTCAGGGAGAGGTTACATGCAATGTCCTTAGGCAGTTGTGCTCATGTCCAGGCAGACACATCTGTTCTCTTTTCCATCTGTCTCTAAAATGGGACATTGAGAAGGAGACTGAGCATCATCCATTCAGTGGATAGGATGGTTTGAAAATATCCTGAGGGATTGTTTCCTTCTCCTCGAATCTCAACTGGAGAAGTGGTTTGAAATCCAAATCCTCCATTAGAATGTGTTGCTTTTACTGCCTCTATTTCTCTATCCTGCAGCTGAGGCACCTGCTGTCATTGATGATTTCTCTGTTGTGGCAAATGCATCAGCACTTACATTAACCTCTTGTTTTGGGCAGTCTTGGTTACATTGTCCCAGTCATCTCTAATCAGGTCTGTGTTAATTTTTCCTCTCCTAACCTGCAGATTGTAAAGAAGGACGAGTTCTCCACGAAATGCAACCAAACAGATCACCATCGAATGTCCGGTGGAAGGCAGGAGGTGAGAGTGCTTTGCCAGCAGCCTGGCTTGAGGCTGCCTCCGTGTCCCCTTTCTGAAAATGCAGTGTTACTGTCTTGTCTAAGATCTTAACTAAAGTTGAGATCTGCTAAGATCTTACTAAAGTTGGGATCTGAGAGATGGCCCTTCAGGTACGGTTTCTGTAGATCCTGATGTACTTGAAAACCAAAGATAGTAGTGTCTGTTTCTTCAACTTGGAACTCTTTTTTAAGTGGCTAAAATTGATTGGTGTCTTGAATCAAAACTTTAAGTGGCCACATCTGTATGCCTGCCAAAGGCTAGCTGCACATCTCATTTGGCTCTGCAGCTTTGCTGTGTAAGGAGCATTCACAAACAAGCTGTTAGAGACCTGGAGGATCCTGAGGAACCTCTTCTGCGGTTTGCCAAGGTGGTGTGTTGTGTGGGACCAGTTCAGTGCTACAGCTGCAGAATGGGAGGAGAGCTTATGTGTGACCTGAACTTAGCAGGGTCTGCACAGCCTGTGATGCCCACCCATTCCTTTTGAGCCAAAGGCTTTGCCAGGCAAATGTCACCACCAAGGTGCTGTTTCCCCTGAGAATCGAGTTGTTTAGTCCTGAGCATCCTTGTCCAAGCAGGACACCTTTGGTGCTTGACAGCAGACCTGTCCATGGAAAGGCAGCAGCATGCAGTGTACTCGGTGCAGCACCCTGACCTCTCTGTCATTATCTTTATAAAAACCAAGTCTTTCAGACACAGGCCTAACATTTAGTTCCAGCTGCACATACCTCCTTGGGAGCAGAGACCTTCCCTCTGCTTGCCTGTTTGCCCCGAAGATTAAAAGCTGCATTTTGTCTTGTTTATCCTGTATCTGCAACATCTCAGCAAAGCAGATTCCTAACTCAAACTACATGCTTTTAAGATGCAGGCCTGAATGTCAAGACAGAAGCTTTCAGCTAATAGCTGTTCCAGGTAGTGATGGTTGCTGCCAGGAGCCCAGCTGGTTAGACGTGACAAATCTGATACTCAGTCACTTCTAACCAAAGCTTTAAAACGTCTGTCTACTAATGGGAAACAGCTGGGTGAAAGGTTTAGTTAAGTGTTTTCTGGTTCTGTAGCAGATGAGAAATGCTTTAATACTTTCAAAGCGCTGTGTTAAATGTGTGTGGTATTATGGTAATTGGAGGATCTGGCTTTAGAAGATAAAGAAAGCAGGTTTGTAATATCACTTGGTGGGCTGCTATCTTAGAGTAAGCTGTTATCATGCTAACTCATGTTAGGGTATTAACTTGTCAAAGCTGGTGTAGAGGTATGTCAGGAGACATTTTCAAAGCACCCTTTGGATTTAGATGTGTCAGTGTTTAAATGAGCAGGATTTAACCTCCTGCGTCTTTAGTGCTTTTGAAAATCTTCCCCTTTTATGTTTAACGTGTCAGAATAGGGCAGAACCAGTCAGCTTAGGGGCACGCAAACAAATTACTGCACGGTAAGTGAGGACACAAACAAACAGTAGGTCAGTTGCTTTGAAGTAGCAGATGATGCTTATACTTTTATTCGGAGGTGGCGTGATGGTTTTGCCCTCTATTTCTTTGAAGCTAAGTGCACCTTTGCTGTGTGGTACCTGGCAGGTGTAGGGCAGTTGCTCTGGTGATTTCTTGTTCAGCCTATTTCCAGGTCAGCTCTGTAGCAATGTGGGTTTGTTCCCAAATCCAGCTACAGCCTTGGCAGAGCGTGTGACCTCTCCATGGCTCCACTGTTGTGTTGACACAGTGAATCATGACATGCTGGGGCATCATCGCTGCTGCAACTAAAGCAATTCTAGCTTCTCCCTTCTCTCTTCTCTCCTTGGGCTGCAGGAATTCCGGACGTGGCTGAGGGAAGAGTGGGGTCGGACCCTGGAAGACATTTTCCATGAACACATGCAAGAGCTCATCTTGATGAAGTTCATCTACACCAGCCAATATGAGTAAGGATACCAGCTCTTCCTAGGTATTGAGGCAGCTGCAACTTCAAGAGCATGTTGGATCATTTGTTCTGATTACATAATGCTTTCTTGCAATGAGTTTTAACAGTACAGCAAAGGAGAGTGACTTTGGGCAGGTTCTGCTGTGACAGGCTCTGTGCAAGCAGACAGTGCAGCACAGTCATTTCCAATTGTGTAGAGAAATAAGATGTAATGAAAGCAGTAATGATAATGTTCCAGATTCTTTAGAACAGCGCTGTACACAATAAGATGGTTTTGAGTCATTTAGCTGTGCTTAGTTTGAAGATGGAGCGAATATCCGTGATCCCAAGGGGCTATGTGCTTATTATCCGTATTAGTAAGCAATATACTTTGTACTGCACAAGACAGAAATTACCCAGTCCCTGAAAAATCATTTTTTAACTGTCACTCCAAACTTCTAATAGGAGCTACATCGTTGTAGCAGATGTTTAAATACACTTTGCTTTTCGATGCTCCAGAAATCCCAGGG
>JAVCKT010022227.1:18125-33876 GCA_032273925.1 Rhynchotus rufescens
CCCAGGGAGGGAGGAGGTTTACTGTGACCTTGCTGCAGAACCTCCTGCTGTGCTAATAATGACTGGGAGAAGGGAAAAGTGAAGACAGGGCGAAATGAGGGGGCTGTGTTTGCATAGATCTGAAGTAAAATGTGTTGCACTTGTTGGCAGGTCTGAAATCACAGCTTCAGCCCTTCTATTAATGATGACCCAAAGCGACCTAGAAAAATAGGCTGTAAACATGTTCTTTATTCTCTTTTAAACTCATTTTTTTCCTATTTTTCATAGCAACTGCTTGACATATCGACGCATCTACCTCCCTCCTAGCAGCCCCGATGACCTTATAAAGCCAGGTCTCTTCAAAGGAACATATGGGAGCCATGGGCTGGAGATTGTCATGCTGAGCTTCCATGGAAAGAAAGCCAAGGGGACTAAAATCACCGTGAGTGTCTTTTACTTTCTCTCTGCCAATTAAAGTTTCCTCCTCTTGATGCTGTGGGTCCATAGGAGACAGTTGTCTGCTGGAGAGGTTATCAGTCAGTTGTTACTGACTGATACCACCCCAGAGCCTGCTTGTCATAGACACTGCTGGTATCAGGTAAACTTTAAAACATGCAGAGGAGCTAGAACCTGCCCAGAAGAGTTTTCTTACATCTCCACCCAGTTCTCCCTTCCTTTCTCTCCCTGATGGCTGCTTTCTGGGGGCAGCAAGTAGCAGGGCCCTAAAGACCATGCACATCTGTAGAACAGCTACCAAACTTTTCTTTTCTTACTGAAACCAAGCTGGTGAGCTCATTCCTCGGGGAGGAATCCTAGTGAAATGTGGTTGTGACTTTGCCTTTCACCCTTGCAAGCACAAGCCTGGCTGTAGCATTTGACTAACATTCCCGTTCCCAGGAGGAGAAATACAGGGGTGACATGGGCAGTTCAGGGAACAGTGAACAACACCTAAAGTTTTTAGCTGTCAACTCATTGATTGTAGATTAGGGGGAACTGTTTAGAAAAGCTTGTGTTTGTGGGATGACAGACACGAGGAGGATGCAGGTATGAACTGTGTAGTACCCTGCCTCTGCAACCGTAGATGGTGTTCCCTGTCCTTAGGGAGATCCCAACATCCCAGCCGGGCAGCAGACGGTGGAGATTGACCTGGCCCATCCTCTTCAGCTCCCTGACGTCGAGAACCTCCGTGACTTTAGTGAGCTCTCTCGCATCGTCCTCGAGGTCCAGGAGCAGGTGCGCCGCGAGGAGCAGGAGGAGGAACAACGGCAGGAGGAAGAGGATGGCTCCCAGCAAGCTGCCTCCCAGCCCTCTGCACAGCCCCAGGGAGGAGACGGTGCCACGGGGGAAGAGACTGCGGTTGGAGCTGAAGGGGTGGCCCAGGACAAGACACCAGCTTCCCAGCCCTTCGTGCTGCCCATGGGAGTCATATCGAGGAATGAAGACTATCCTAGGACCTGCCGAGTTTGGTAACAGAGATTGGTGTTTTTTAAAGCCTACTCATTCAGTTGCTTTTTGAAACCAAAAAGGGAGTCTTTGAGACACGTGCTGATTTCAGTTTGGTTCCTGGGTCAGACTGCAGAGAAGTTCAGCTTTAGTGTGCAGCTGCTAATTCTTAGACGCCCCAAAAGCACCAAGTTCACCAAAAGGCCCAGGGGAACGTATGTAGCAAGGGATAGTTCCTCTTCCTAAAACAGCAGCAGTGGTGTCTTGTGAATGTAAATGAATGTAAAGCTCCCTGTTCTGTAGTGCCTGGCAGTATGCTTGAGGATACCTTGATCATATCCATGTATATATTTTTAATGAAATGTCAGGCAGTTATGACTCTATTCATATCTTCCTTGCTTTTCCTTTCTCCCTGCAGTTTTTATGGGACGGGGCTTATTGCCGGCCATGGCTTCACCAGCCCGGAGCGAACACCGGGGGTCTTTGTCCTCTTCGATAACGACCGTTTTGGCTTCATCTGGTTGGAGCTGAAGTCCTTCAGCCTCTACAGCCGCATCAAGGTCTCGTTCCAGAATGCCGAAGCGCCTTCCCGGGAGGCTTTTGACGAAATGCTGAAGAACATTCAGTTGCTGGCGACTTGACGGGTGATTTGGGATGGACAGGGCTAGGGGTGGCAAAGGCCGCTGCACTCCCTGGCCAGGGATGGGTTGGGAGATTCCTTGCTCTCAGTACCTCTGAATAAAAGCATGCACTTTTTAAAGCCTTTTTACCCCAAAATGTACACATCCCTGTTAGAATATTCATGACTGCCTCCTCACGTTTCTCCCTGGCAGTCCTTGTTATCCCATCTATAACATAGCTTTGTATGGCTGAAGGGATCCTGCAGAGGAGGAAGCAGAGCTTTCTTATTGAAAAAAGGATGTATCAGAACAAAATTAACTCAAGGGCAGAATTGGATCAGAAGTTGGGCTGGGCTGATGGAAGCCCTTGGCTCTGTCCATTGGCAGTCTCCCATGGGAAGAGACCTTCCTCTGGGAGAGGACTCCTTTAAGCTTGTGCTGTGTTCCAGACCAATCACTCCTCCTAGGAGACCTGCTTTTCTCTCCAGAAAACTTGTGAGGCTTCTGCTGCTGACTGGCTGCTCACAGTGATTGTGTCAGAAGTGACAAAGTGTCCTCTTCTCCAGAAGCCCTTCCCTGGGTGCATCGTTGCCCAGAGGAGCTGGTGGAACACCCATGACTTGACAAAGTTGGAGGAGGAGGTTTCCTTTGAGACGTTCTCACCTTGGGGAAGATCTGCACAGTAAATGATCATGTGCATGGCTGTGCTCGGGCTTCTGAAGTTCCCATCCATGCCTATCTTCACTGAGCAGCTTTTATTGTGACCCTCATGAGGGTTTTTGCCATCTTTGGCTTTTGTGCGTTCCCTCCAGCTGTGCGAGAACTGAGATTTTGAGCAGAAGGTCATGCCACTTGCAGGACTAATTCCTGTCTCTTTGCATAGAGGTTTTTCAAACCCCTGGGAGTTTGAAGGTGATTTGGGACACTTCTCTCTTCCCTTCCTGCTGCTTTGTCGCTAGTGGAAAACCTGTCAGTGTCAGAGGAGAGGATCAGAAGGGCTGTTACCGTTCTGGTGAATGAGCTATAAAAAGCAAGTTGGTTCTGAGCAACCTGCTGGATGTGTCAGCAGAGGGAAGAGTGGTCCTGGGTCTCACCCCATCATTCAGGCCTGGCAGAGATGCTGAGGGAAGGAAGGACAGGGGCAATTCTCTGATCATTGGCTTGTGGGCAGAGAGGTGACCTGAGGCTGACATTGGGCAGCTGCTGAGAAGCAAAATGGGCACTTAGATCTTGTAGGCAGAAATTTCAAGCTCAATCGTGCGGTTTTCTGGGTTACCTAAAGACATTAGGAGTCTGAGTGGCCAGTTTATTTGGGGGCTGGCTGTCAAGCTGCTTTGTATTGCTCTGTAGCATGGCCTAAAGGGTGAGAGGGGTCCCCTTGGGCAGCTTTTTCCATAGCTTGTCCCTAAAACCAGCTCTGTGTCAACTGCAAATGGATCCATAGTTTTAATTTGTGATTTCCTTCTTCCTTTCGTGTTCCAGTTGCCCAAAAAAGAAATTCCTAAAGTTTCTCCTAACGATCTTAATAGTTCTTGGTTTTCTTTCTTAGCATAAGATTGCAAATCCAGCCTGCACTGAGTGCACTACAAGCACTTGATTTGAGTCATTGTCCCTTAAGGACGGACGCTGCCCTTGAAGTCAGTCTCCTCCCTGCACCTCGCTGTGTCTGGCTGGCCGAACGTGTGAACGTGATTCCCTAACGTGGCAAAAAGTGGGTTTTGGAGCCATAACCTGCTGCTTTGGTTGTCCTCGCGCACGGAGGAAGGCAGGGGTGCTGTGCACAGCATTGCAGGTCTGCTTAGCCCCTTGTGCGAGATCCTCTTGGTCGCCTGTTGTGCATCTCCTGTTGTCCAGGCTGGGGTGGTTCTTGTAGCTTGTCGCTTCCCAACCGTGTCCGGCATCGAGTCCCTTCTGGACACGAGGCCTGGCTGGTGCGGAAAAGGGCTGTGCAGAGGCTGCATGTGCTGCAGGAGCCTTGCAGAGCCCAGCTTTGCCCTTGCAGAAGCTTCCTTTTATTTATAGTGTACCTGATTGGCCTCAAAATGTCAGAATGTACCAGGCCCAATTAAAGGCCAAGCTGCTGGTACATTGCGGCTTCATTCTGTGCAGAGCAAAGACAGCAAAAATAGCAAATTCTTATTAACGCGCCTCCTTTTTCCTCTCACCTTCCCCTCCCGAAAGCCTCGTAGGCTTTTGTGGCATTTCAGAAGCAAATTCCCTCCGATTTGGCTGGCTGAGTGCAGAGAATTGGCAAGAGGGCAAAGCGGGAGAGACAGGGACACTTAATGCCCTTCCTCCCTTGGGTTTTTTGTTCTGCCTCTCCCTGTGAGCGCTGATGACCGTGGTGACAGGGCAGGGTTTTGCTGGGCTCGTTCCTGCTTGGTGCAGGCTCTGCCACCTCCTTGCACAGGATATTTTGGTGCACACCCTGCTTGTTTCTTGAACCTCCCCTTGTCACCGTTCTGGGATGTTCCTCCGAGTCGTGCATGGGGTTAATATGCGGTGGGGTGAGGAACATCTGACTGCTGCTGCTGTCACCTCGCCCTGTTCACTTTCCATAGATAACCTTGGGGACAATGAGCACATTTCTTGGTGCCAGGCACATGCAAAGCAGCAGGGAAGATGGAAAATAACCCGTCGGTGGTTGGGAATGCTCTCTTGGCACAAGCGTTTCGAAGTAAATGAGCCAAGTGCCGCAATTAGGTCGTGCAGCATCACTGCCCTAATAGCTAGCAGGAGACCCAAACGGGGACTTAATTCTAGCTTAGGAGCAGTAAACAAGGGAGATGCTCAGGCCGTGCTGTGCTCCTAGCACGAACACTTGTGCTTTTTGCATGTCAAAACACGTGGGGTCGGCCAGCTGGGAAACAGAAGCCTCAAAGATCCTCATCCAGCTGCTTTGTTTATTTGTGTTGGGCCTGATTTCCTAGCTATAGCTATGAGATCATAGCTATAAATGTGCTGGGATCAGGCTTTGTTGCCACAGAGGACTTGCTGCAGTCCACACAGACTTGTCAGGTTCCTTTTTGGAGTGGGGAGTGGAGGGACAGAATTATTTGTGATCTCGGGTGTCAGTTTTCCTCAGCAGCCAATGTTGGATCTGGAGCAAATGGTGAAGAACTGCCCTGTTTGTCCTGGAATTGGGAAAGAGAGGCTGGATTGCAGTTCATGAGGAAACTTTTACTGGGGAGAAAACAAAATCAGGCTTGGAGATGCAAGCTACCAGGAGGACAAATGTAGCTGACTCGATGTTTACTTTTACAGAAGGGTGACTTTTCATTGCTTTTTATTAATTTAATTTAAGACTAGTGGAACGTAATACGAGTGTTGGGTGTTGTGTGGAAAAGGGTTGTGTAATTTCAGCTTGTTAGTTTAGGAGAAGATAATATATGAACTTTTGTCTCGTAGCTGGTTGCTCACGTGGCCAACAACCTTCTGGTGCAGGGTTGCGTGCAGGCCAGACCTTTCAGATATCTGAAACAGGGGTGCAGAATGGAAGATAAGGTATCAAAATGTGAGTGCCACTGGCTTTTTCTGTGCTAAACTACTGTTTTCTTTTCCCTTTGGATTATAGTCTCTAATTTTTGAGGAAAAGAGCACTCACCTCAGTGTTTTTTGTTGGTTTAATTAAAAGCAACCTGCACTTTTTCTTTTTTTTCATTGATAATACCCTTATGTCCCCCATTGCAGGCATACCCAATTTTTGTGTGAATTTTGCACTAACCACTTTAACGTGGCGCTGACTGATGAATCTGGGTATCTCCAGCAGGCTTTGAGTGTAAGTGTCTATAAAACGCCCGGTTGTACTTTTATTTTCATGCTTATTAAGGTGAGAGGCCAGATCTGTGCTGCTTGCCGGGGGAAGGTGAACTTTTCATTCTGAAATACTGTTTGCCATTGAGCACCTCGGTTTGATGCCACAAACACCAGGGTGGGACACGATAAATGTAGGTTCAACAACTCGTCTGTTCCCCCACATGAAGGATGGGGTTTTTACCTCTTTATTTGTGGGTTTGCAAGGAAAAGGCTGGCTCTGCAAGGCCAGACCTACCGCATCCGAGGTGCCCGGGAATGGAACAAAGTCTGTGTGTTACTTTTCCACCTGATCATTGTTACCCAAGGAGCCTTTTCCAGTTTCAAATAATAAAAATTGAAAGTTTTGTGAACTTATTTCTGTTTTGCTTCTTTTCCTTTCCCAAAGAAAAGCGGCGGGGGATATTCCACCCCTCTGATGAGCAGCAGCCTCTCTCCCGCCTTGCAATAAGAACTGATTTCTCCTCATTCTGGTGCTCTGCAGTACAGCTGGTTTCCCACAGATGTGAACACGTCCCCACAGCTCGCACGGTGAGGATGAGGAAGGCAGGAGGATGGTGTGAGCCCCCTTCTTTACGGAAACAGGCCGAGAATCATCCATATTTATTATCCCTTTTTCCACACGCTTTTTCCCACCTCTGCCTCCCTCAAGACTGAGCTTCTCCCAGTGCTTTTCCAGGTGAGTGAGGAGCGAGGAATCACAAGTTTGTTGCCCGAGGTCTGTCTGCAGGAGCTTTTCTGGGCTGGATGTTGCCCTTCCAGCTGTGCAGTTCTGCCAGTCACAACAATTTGTGGGCAGATGATTATTTTTCAGGACTTGGACATGCAGCACTGCAGCTATTGCCTGTTAGAGTTCACGTGTGAACTCTTGATTGGAAAAGAGCTCTGCCTTCTCCATGCCAGTGATTGCAGCCAGAGTGCACTAGTGATCTCCTCTACGTGTGACCTCCTCCTTTTTCCCTCCCTATTTTATACCACCAGTGCTTTTCCTCATTTCATAGGTGTTAATTCTCTGGGGCTGCAAGGCCCCTCTGGCTCCAACCTTTCACTGATGCCTTCCCTGTATGACCCTGCAATCTTTTGAGACTTAATTGCTTAGAGGAAAACAATAAAACCCATATAATAAGCGTGCTGTAACTCCTACCATATGTTTGGCCTTTGAGGAGTGCAAATGTGGGTTTTTTGAGCAGCAATATTCCCAAACCCTGCCACATGCAGCTCCGAAAAGCCACCTCGCTCTCCTGCAGCCTCTGCTTCCCATGCACATGCATGTTGGGGGTTTTGCCGGCAGATGGTTGGTTAATTAATGAGCAGCCGGGTCGCCGCTAATTAACGGTGCGCGGGGCCCCAGCGCTGCCTCCCGGCGGCGGCTCCGCGGCGCGCCCGCCAGGGGGCGCCCCGAGACCGGCTGCGGAGCCGGGGACCCCCGCAGCCAAGGGAGCCCTGGGACGCGGGCACCTATGGGACCTGGAACCTCTGGGACCCGGGACCTATGGACTGGGCACCTATGGGACCTGGGACCTCTGGGACCCGGGACCTATGGACTGGGCACCTATGGGACCTGGGACCTATGGATTGAGCACCTATGGGACCTGGAACCTACGGGACCTGGAACCTATGGGACCCGGGACCTATGGAATGGGCACCTATGGGACCTGGGGCCTATGGACTGGGCACCTATGGGACCCGGGCACCTACTGACTGGGCACCTATGGGACCTGGAACCTATGGAGTAGGCACCTATGGGACCTGGGACCTATGGATTGGGCACCTATGGGACCTGGAACCTATGTGACCTGGAACCTATGGATTGGGCACCTATGGGACCTGGGACCTATGGGACCCGGGACCTATGGACTGGGCACCTATGGGACCTGGAACCTATGGGACCTGGAACCTATGGGACTCGGGACCTATGGAATGGGCACCTATGGGACCTGGAATATATGAGATTGATCACCTATGGGACCTGGAACCTATGGGACCCGGGGCCTATGGGACTGGGCACCTATGGGACCGGGAACCTATAGGATTGGGCACCTATGGGATTCAGGACCTATAGGACTAGGCACCTATGGGATGCGGGACCTATAGGAGCCAAAGCCTGTAGGGTTGGGCACTTATGGGACTCGGGACCTATGGGATCTGGATCCTATGGGCCCAGGGATTCCTGGAACATGGATAACTCTAGGACCAAGGATCTATGGATCCCAGCACTTATAGGATCCCAGGTTCCCTGAGTCCTGGGTACCCTGGGACTCCAGGAGCTCAGGCCTCCATGCAACCTGTGCTCTTAGAATCCAGCTGCCCAGGACCTGGATGTTCATGGGATCTGGGACCTGAGCAGTTATAGGAGCTGGGACCCTTTGGTCATCTGCACCTATGGGATCCAGGAGCCCCAAGACCCGGGTACCTTTATGGAACTTGGGCCTCTCTGGTACTCAGGACCCCTGGGACCGGCACCTTGGGGATCTGGGTAAGTACAACAGGACCTGGTATCCCTGGAACCCTGGATCAGGACTGGCACGTCCCTCTAGGACATGGGCACCCGTGGGACAGGCAGCCCTGGGCCTCGGCCCCCTCAGGACTTGGGTGTCTCCAGGTCTGTGCCCCCAGGGTGCTGGGATCCAGTATAGAGTGACAGGGGCTGCTGCTTGTTCCGCAGCAAAGAGAAGCGCTGGGGAAAAAGATGCTCGTGCCAAGGTGGGGACACACTGCAGCATCCCCAGTCAGGAATTCCAACCAGGAACCGGAATTAGGGCAATCTTGGCTGCTAGTCCTGGCCTGTGCCACCATCTCCCTCCTCAGAGAGTCCCGGCTCCAGCTCAGCTCCCGTCCTTAGCTCTGATCCCATTACCTTAATACACCGGCGGCGCGGGTGGGAAATGTCCCTTTCGTGGTGACCTCGCTGCCCTCGTGCCCGGGGCAGCGGGAGGCCCCTAATCCCGCCTGGAGGAGCCCGTCCTGCCGGCTGCTCCCACTGCTGCAGCATCCGCATCCATCCAGCACGGGAAGGACTGAGCTGGATCCTGAGCCTTGCACTGGTTTGAACTGCTGCATGGAGGAGTGTGGGCTGATGTGCAAATAAATAAATAATGTGGAGGTTTAGTTCTTTAGCTGGAAATGTGTCTCCCTTGCGGGTCTTCCTGCAGCTCCAGCGCCGATCCTGCTTGTTGCATCCCTGTGCATCCCGCTTGTTGCATCCCTGTGGATGCTGCATGTGCCGGCCTGGCCCTTTGCAGCAGCCGGGAGCTCTGCCACCCGCCTGGGCCCCTTCCCGGCTCCTCCTTTGTTTTCCCTAATCGCCCGCGAGGCCGCCAGGGCACGGGCTGTTTCTGACCCGCTGTTTGCACAAAGCCTCCCACCCCGCGGCTGGAACGTGCCGACCCGGGAACACCCGGGAACACCGGGAATCCGACCTTGGAGAGGGAACGAACCGGTTTGGGCACCCGCGAGCCACTGCCCCAGCAAGGGCTGCCCGGCTGGCCGGGCACTGCGGCTGCTCCAACCCCGATCCAGGGCCTTCCAGGGCTCCCGTTTCCTTTCCAATGGTTTTGTGGTGTGTCAGCTTTCCCTGCTGCGAGCGGATAACTGGGAATTCCCATGCAATCTCATTCTGCACCGGTGGGTTTCCTCACCTGGAGCCAGGCTCAGGGCAACAAGGTGGAATTACGGCGTTGCAGACAACGGCTTAATATAATCCCCTATGTGAGCGGCCGGCGGGGACAGAGCCCTGCGGAGCTGCCCTTGGCTCGGGGATGGATCCAGGGCCGCCCGCCCGGCCAGGGCAGCAGCCAGGCCCAAAATAGAGCGTTTGCAGCCAGCAGAGTGGGCGGAATGATGTTTTTTTCCCCGAAGCCGCTCAATAGCCTTGAGGCTGCTGGCGCTGATAAGCGTTTGCCTGCGTGCCCCAGCGAGCGGCTTTCATCTCTTCCTTATCCCAGTGCTGAGCACGGAGCCTGGGATTATTTCTGCACCTGGAGATCTGCCCGGATCGCGCTCAGGGCCGTGCACTGCCGTTAGGAGCGAGCAGCAGCAATGTCACCTTTAGTCCCCATAGCTGCTGCTCAGGCTCCTATCTTGCAGCACCAGCACAGGCTCAAATTAATATTTCCAGCATACAAATTGCATCAGTTTCCCCGCTTTGGCCTCGCTGGCGCCCTGCAGCATCACTGGCAATAATAAAGCCACTTCAGCAGGCTCATCCCCTCTCCTTTCTGCAGGGAATGATGCGGACATTAAGCATAGAACAAATTGCACGGTGCATCCGAGGGAAGATGCTTGGCTGCCTTCTCTTTCCCCGATGACGCAGGCGCCGGGAATAGCAGCTCCATTAATTCTGTCCTTTGCCTCGCGTGAGTCGTCACCGGCTCTTGGAACTTGCCTTGCTATAAAGGTGGTAAACTGCAAAAAATTGCAAATTGTATTTGCTGCTGCTACGTCTCCACCTCCAGTTGCCCCCAAAAACCATCTGCTCCGAAACCGCAGCGGATATTGCACCCGAGATTACAGGCAGGTATTGGCCTGCACAGAGAGTTCCTGTGTGTTTTGGTGTGTTCCCGTGCGTTTTGGTGCGTTTCTGCGCATTTCGGTGCGCCGCGCTGCTGTCTGCCGCGCGCTGAGTTTTAACAGATGGTCCCAGTGACAATGACGGCCTCGGAGGGCTCTATTTATACATTCCGTGTTGGGCTGTTATCCTGCGTGCGCGGGGGCTCCGCACAAACAGCGAATCCCTAGTGCTTCCTGGCTCCGGAATCGGGAAGCGAGACGGTCTGTGCCGGAAAATGACGCGTTTTGGGGTATCGGTGGGAGGAACCGCAGGGTTTTGGGGGAGCTGCATGACGGGATCACTCCTGGGAAGCCGGGAATGAGGAGCCCCAGCTGCGCTGGGATGGTGACGGATACCGGTCCCATCCACGTGATGGCAGCGATAGGGAGCAAGCCGCGACCTTTGCGCTTTGCCGTGTGCTCCAACGGGAGCTGCGGTGGGAAGCGGCTTGGAAGGGATTGGCAGCGGGCTCCGGGATCGCTTCCCATGCCGTTTTTCGGGAAGGAAAGGAAGGAAGGAAAGGAAGGAAAGGCCGCTGTGATGCTCTGGCTGGATGCAAAGCTGGGAGTGTGGGCAAATCCTGGCTCCATGC
The DNA here is from genome assembly GCA_032273925.1 of Rhynchotus rufescens. Taxonomy (NCBI): domain Eukaryota; kingdom Metazoa; phylum Chordata; class Aves; order Tinamiformes; family Tinamidae; genus Rhynchotus; species Rhynchotus rufescens. The sequence goes on from JAVCKT010022227.1 coordinate 29,122, forward strand.
AGAGGGTTTTAGCGCTTTCAGGAGCCCTGCGAGGAGAAGGGAGACCTGGCGAGGGCTGCACCAGGGATTCAATCCGAACTAAGGAAATAAGAGGATTTTCCCAACTACTGTGTAAATAGGAAGGGAGATTTTCCCAACTGTTGCTCAGCAAGGGAGAGGCCAACTTAATGCCACTAAAATAGATTGGATTAGGCGGGATTTGCAGAGGGCCGGGCTGCAAGAATGGCTTATTTAGGTTTTTAGCAGCCGTGTGGCAAGCGCGGTGTCGCAATGCTGAACACCCACTTCGGAGTGCCGGGAGCTGCCGAGTGCGGAGCTGGGAGCTCCCGGGATGGATCCGGAGGGGATGGAGGGCAGCATCGCACGGGGGCGGCCCATGGGACATGGGACAGCATGGCTAGGTGTGCATGGGAAAGGCAAATCCAACCCCATCCGTAGCCCACAGGAGCTTCAGGGTGGGTATCATTGGGGCTCCAAATGGCTAAATGCAGCAGTGATATTATTTTTTCCATGCAAACCTTTCTCCTACCTCTGGGTGCTCCCTGGGCAGGGGGCAGCTCCGTGTTCCGGCTCCGATCCGGATCCGTGAGCCGCGTGCTCGCAGTTTGGGGCTTGCTGGGCTTGGCCCCGCTCCTTGCCGCAGGATTTTGCATCACATCCTTCTGCCTCCGGAGCGGCGGCTCCTTTCCGGCCCTGTCACCACGTTCCCTCCTGCCTCCCCCCAGGCTTTGGGCTGGAAGAAGCAGAAATCCCAACACTTTGGGAACGACCGGGAGGGACAACGTGCATCCCTGCGGGATATGCTCCCTGCATTCCGCTCCCATCCCCATCTCCATGCTGCGGTTCCAGCCCCGGCAGTTGCACATTTGCCCGGAGCCTCCTGCAGCATCGGGCTGCAGGAGCGGAGCCTTCAGCCTCACTGCGAGGGGCTTGCAGGGAGAACAGGCCACTCACCATCTTTTGCCTTAAAATAAAGAGAATGAGGAGAATAAACAACCACGCACAGCCGGGAGCGCCGCGATGTCCCGGTGCAAACTCCAGCGTGTGCAGGACGGGACTCGCGAGTCGTGCGCCAAAGACCGGGCGTCTGTGCAAGCGGCACCGTCCTGAGCTGGTGTCATCTAAAATGTGCGGGGGATATGGATTTGTGCATGGTCACCCGGAATTCCCAAAGTGGGAGATTACTGGAATAATGGTGCTCAACACACAGCAAGGTGACAGCGCCCTGGGCTCCTGCTCAGAGCTCCTGCTGGAGCAAGAAATGGGATTTTGGCCATTCCCGAAGCCCTTTCCCTATTTTCCAGCCCTTTCCGAAGGCTGCAGCGAGCGCCCGTGGCCTCCTGGCCGCCCTGCTTGGCCGTGAGCTGCTCCTGGAGCCAAAGCCGCCGAGATTCCCGCTCCAGCAGCACCAGGGCTCCGAAGCACCGACCTCCACGCCAGCGTGGGGGACATCCCGAGGGACACGGGGGTCCCGTCCTGCTCCCTGCGCTCTCGTCCTGCTGCCACCTCGCTCCAATTCCATCCTTTTTTTCCCGGCAGCAGCTCAGAGCAGGTAATTCCCGCTCCTCCAGCGCTAAAGCAACGGGGAAGCTTTAAGGAAAACAACCGAAGCTAACGGGACAGGACAGAATTACAGAATTATCTATTTTGCAAGGCGCGGGGGGCTGTCGCGGCTCGCGCTCCCGGCGCCTCTCGGCTCCGCTCCTTCCTCTTCCTCCCTTCCTTCCTCCTCCTCCTCCTCCTCCTCGCGCCGTGCGCGCCTGCGTGGCCGGGGCGGGGGGGGCCGTGCGTGCGCGGGGGGAGGGCTCGCGGCGCCCGCAGCCCCCCCGGTGCCGGTTGCGGAGCGGAGCGGAGCCGGTCCGGGCTCGGCGCAGGTACCGACGGGGCGGCCGCGGGGGGGGGGCGCAGCGAGCCGGGCGCGGCCCCCCCGCCCCAGCGATCGCCTTTTGCACCGTCTCTTTTTTGCATTTTTTCCTCTTAATTTTATTTTTTTTCCTCCTTTTTTATCCCGCTGCTGCGAAAGCGACGCCGCTTTTGTGCCTCCCTCCTTCCCGCGGGGACAGGCCCGGGCTGGGGGGGACAGCGCTGCCCTGGGGGGGGACACGGGACCCGGCGGCCACCCTTGCACCCCCCCGCGCCCCCCCGCTGCAGGCGGCGCCCTGAGCCCCTTCGGGGTTATTCTTGGTGGGGAAAATCCCTTAAGGAGCTGCGCGGCCGCGGGAATCCCGAGGGATTTTCCCGGTGGGGAAGAGGAGGCGGGAATGTTTGGTTTGCAGTGGCGGGGGGGTATTTGCAGCTGGAGGTGATGGGCTGCTCGGGGTCCCGCTGAGTCCCCACGGAGGGGGTGAATCGCCCTCAAAAACCGGGGAAAAAACAGCAAAAAGTGTCATTTTGTGAACGCTGAATGAGCTGCACTGGCGAAGTGACCGTGTGGGTTAATGTGGCCTTTGCGGAGGGGGGTCCTGGCTGCTGGCGTGCGCCGAGTTGCGCGGTCTCTGCAGCAGGCGCCGGGGTGCGGAGCCCTGGTGTGCGGGGACGGCCTGCGGTCCCTTCGGATGCGGTTCTGGAGGACGGAGTTTCCCGGCTGCCGCGCAGCCGTACAGGGAGAGCTGGTAGTTCCCAGGGCTCCGGAAGGCTGGAGCAGGGAGGTGTGCGCTTTTCCGTGTCCTCGGGCTGTTTTGGGGGTGTTGTTGTGTCATTCCTAGCGCGGGAGGAACGTGGTGCCCGCGGTACCACCCAGTGCCCCCCCACGGGCATCGCCAGGGGCCTCCACTCGGATTAAGCGGCTCCGGGGAACAAGATAGACCAGTTCCCGTGGCGGAAACGAGCCGTGCCCGGCCCTTCCCTCGCCCTGCGGGGAGTTTCCCGTGGTGGAAAGGAAGGTTGTGCCAATGGTTTGAGCCTCCCTGTGTGATGAGTGGCCCTGGAATCCCCTCCTGGTTTCGTTCCTGCCTTGCAGGATGTTCTGCCCACCTGGGGCAATTGCAAAGGGTGGGTTTCCCGCTGCAGAGTCGAAGCTGCATCCCGCTGCCGTATCCCGCAGCCGCATCCCACACGTGGATCCTGCAGGTGCATCCCGCTGCCGCATCCCGCATGCGGATCCCGCAGCCACATCCTGCACCGGGAGCTGCGGTGCCAACGCGGCCCTTCTTGCCACGGCTCGGATCCAACCGCTGGAAACCTTGGCAAAGCTGGCAGCTCTTCCTTGCCTCTTCCCGCTCCCGCAGCAGCATCTCCCGTGCAGGATGCCAACAAGATGGATTTCCTGGAGGGCTTTTGGAGTCCCTGTCTTACTCACCTGCAGCTTTGGGTCCCATCCCAGCTTCATGGGACGGACAGGCCCAGAGGAAATTGCTCCAGTGGCTGCTGCAAGGAGGCAGCCTGCGATTCCTGTCCTTAATGGCAGTTTTTAAGGATCCCCGACCTCTCCGGGCTGGAGCGATGCCTCCCTGCAGGACACGGATGCAAGTGCAGGCCCCGGCGCCATCCCTGCATGGAAAGCCACCCGCCCCGGAGCTCCTAATGCGGATTAGTCACCTTCCTAATTCCAGCTTTCCGGATGCAGACGGGCCTGGAGCACTGGCTGTGGAGGGATGCCTGCTCGCATCCTGCTCACCACGCTCGCTTGGCCTGAGCTCCGTAATTTCATCCCATCTTCCAGGGGAAACGGCTCTGCCTGGGATGCGGCCAGTCCTGGAAAACTCTCCGCTCTTGCACGGCTGCCCCCTGCACCGCAGCCTGCTTGTGTCCCGGGTGCCTGCTCCCAAAGCCGCCGTTCCCAAGCTCCCAAATCCTGCGGGGATGTTTCCGGGAGAGCCCGCACGTACTTCACGTCCCGCTTGGTCAGGAAAGCTGCAGATGGCGGCAGCGCCGCTTCGCTCCAAGGGGCAATTTCCTTGGCAGCCTTTATCAAGGGGTAAGTGGGCACGGTCAGAGCCGGCTCGTGCCCCTCGGATGCAGCATCGCGCGTTCCCTCGGGAAGCGCCCGCCCCTGGGAAGCGTGCGGGAGAACCGCGGGATGCTGCTCTCCCGAGCAGAGCCGAAAGGAGAACAGCACAAGCAATGAGCAGTCCTGAGATCTCAACAGCTTCGAAATACAGAGCAAGCTCAACGCGGCGAAGACTCTCCCATTATTATTTTTTGTCTCGTTTATTTATAACAGCAGTGAGCTACAAATAAACCGTGTCGTGTCTCCCGTGTCTGCATCTCTGTGGCTCATTACTGCAAGCTCGCAGCGACCTCAGGCCGACGCAGCAACATTTGCTCCAAGCTTGCAGCCCGAAACCTCTTGGCAAAGGCTCCTCTCTGCCTTCCCCACTGCAATCGCACAGCCCGGGGGGCTCCCTCTTCGATGACCCCCCAGCAAAGGCGACTCTTGGTGCTCTCCGTCTGCAGCTGGCTCCTGATGGGTTTTTCCTTGCTGCTAACGCTCCCTGGCTGGTGTTTCCAGTGGGAAGATGCAAATTTATTACGTGGTGGCTCCGCATGGGGAATCCAGATGTGTGCGCTCGCAAGGAAGCCTGCTGGCTTGTTGTGCGTTCCCTTGGCCAGCTATGGACTTGCAGGACCTGGGAGACGCTAGAGCTCATGGAATCCTCTGAATCCCGGGATTCCTGGCACGGGACAGACCGTGCAGAGCCAGGTCCAAGGTTGCGTCCTGGTCACTTGGGGTTGTGCTCGTGCGCGAGCTCGCTGGTCCAGGTCTCGCTCGTGTCTGGGCTCGTGCTCTGCGTGCAGCCCTGGCCGCCAGCGCCT
>JAVCKT010022227.1:40273-61406 GCA_032273925.1 Rhynchotus rufescens
TCCCCCATCCAAGCGCATCCCCCGTCCAAGCGCATCCCCATCCAATCACATCCACCATCCGAGGGTATCCCCCATCCGAGCGCATCCCCCATCCAAGCGCATCCCCCGTCCAAGCGCATCCTCCATCCGAGGGCATCCTGATACCTCGTGCTAAGGGCTCCAGGGAGGATGAGGAGGGCAACGGGTTGAGGAAGAAGCTGCCGGGAGGTTGGGTCCAGCCTGCGCCTGCCCGTCTCTCCTCAGCACCTTCATCCACAACATGCTGGCCTTCGGCCTCAGCAAGAAGCTCTGCAGCGACTTCCTGAAGAAGCAGGCGACCATCGGCAACCTGGACGAAGGTGGGACCACGACGGGGCGGGCACCGGTGGCCCCGGCCGCCCCGAGCCCCCGTCACCTCCCCTCTCCCCTCCGCAGAGCAGTACAAGCTGCTGAGCGACCACATCGAGCAAGTGGCGGCCGAGTAGCCCCCGCGGAGCCGGGGCCACCGCTGCCACCCCCGGGGCCACCCGCCGGCGAGGACGGGCTGCTCGGAAGGCGCGCGCGAGCGTGCGCCCGTGCGCCCCGTGCATCCTTGCAACAACCCCGCATGACCGTCAGCCCGGCGTCGAGGCTGCCCGTAGCAATAGGAGCACCTTCTCCCTCCCTGGATCCTTCCCTGCGTTTCGGAGCAGACTTTCCCGGTGTGTTTTGTCGGTTAATAGAAGGAGAAGTGGGAAAACAAGCCCGGAGCAGCCCTGCCGCTGCTGTGCGCCGGGATCGTGCGCTGTCCCACGGCACCTTCCCCCTGAATTCGGGAGAGCCGGCGGGATCAGAGGCCGTGGAGGGGCTCTCCAAGGAACTGCTGCTCCATGGAAGCCACCGCTTCCTTTTGGCAATGGGCTCGTGTTGCTTTGTGCACCCTGGAGCATCCCAGTGGTTGGAGAAGCAGGCGGCTGTGCGGGAAGCCCTGCTGCCGTGGGGAGCTTCCCCGCACCCTCTTTGGAGGGGTTTCTTTGCTTTTTGTACATCCTGGCAAGAGGAAAACTGCGGTTTGCTCTATTGCATTAGCCTTGCTCGGCAGGGAATAAGCCATGGCCTTGGGCACGCTTTGGGAGAGGAGGAAGAGGAGCTTGGAGCGCAGGCGGCAGGGCTCGGTGCAGCCGCGAGGCTCCCCGTCTGCTCTTGGTTTTCCCCCTTTTTTCCTCCTCTGCTCTTGTCCCGTGCGCCCAGCTTTCCTGGGAATACTGCTCCGGCTCCGAGCGAGGCTCCATCCCGGCACTGACTCTCGGGATCCGGGCACGCCGCTGCTGCAGGGATTTCATTTGCACTTTGCGTCCCCCCGAGGGGACGTCTCCCTGGGGCGCCGGGACAGGACCTGCCGCCTCCGGCAGCCCCTCGCCCAAGCTCCCTTCGGTTCTTCCCCAGATTCTGCTTTCGTTGTTTATTTTTCCAACATTAAAGAAGTTTAGCAGTGAAAAAAGATACTATTTGCATGGGTATTTTTCTAAAAAGCAATCTGAAAAACTGCATTTTTGGTGGCCATGCGTCGCTCTGCTCTGGGGCTCCCGGATCATGGATCCAATGGAGACGTTTCAAGGCTGCGTGTGGAATTCGCGACTTCCATCCCCCTTTGGAGCAGGACAGTGTGAAGGACGGGGTGAGAGAAGCTGCAATAAATTGTCATTAAAAAATGACTCTTATTTAGCTGTTGACATATATATTTTAATCCAATGGGTCTTCTCCTCTCTGCCCGCTTATCTTCCCCAGTCCCTTGCACCTTGCTCCGCTCCATCCCCTTATGCTCCTTCCCTATGGATAACCCATTTCTCTTTCTTTTAGCAGAGAAAATTGATGCACCTTTTAAAGAAATGCTTGGGTTTGCCCTGGAGCTGCTTAGACTGGTGAAAAAGATTTAATTTTTCTTTTCTTTCCCCCTTTGCGCTCCATCTTTGCCAGCCGCTGCGGATCCTGCGCCGGAGCTGGGATTCGGCTCAGGCCCTGGGCTCTGGGATTTCCCTGTATTTAAAAATCAATTAGTCGGTATTAACTTATTAAAAACCAACAAGAAGGAAAAAAAAGAGACTGACTTCAGATGAATGGGCTGTGGGTGCATACAAGGGGTTTGCTCAGCACCGGAGCTTGCAGCAAGGCTCCGGGATTGTGGGATCACCTGGTGCCACCGGGGGAAGGACAGTGACAGGCTGGAAAATGCCATTTTGCCCCCAATTGCAGCTGGGCGCTGTGGAATTTGGTTTCGTAGCCCCATCCAGTGTCTGCCAAGCGAACTGCACAGGGACAGGGAGGCTGCTCCGCACCCCGCGCTCCGGCCTGGCGCACAAAGCGCCAGCTGTGGCCTAAAATCCGCATATTTCCAGGAAAAAGGTCCTGTCCGAGGTGGCCTCGCCTGCTCCTGCACTGGAAAAATCCACAAGGGCCCAGGCAGGATGCAGGTTGCTGCACTGGATCTCAGCAGCATTCCCAGGAATGTCGTGTTGCTCGGGAGCTGCCGGAGCGGAGCGCGGGTTTAATCCGCTGCTCCGGCTCTGTGCAATTAACTGGATTCCCTCCTCTCGTTTCCTGCAGAGGTTTAATTAAAATGCATTGTTCGCCGCGCCAATTAGTTGCTCTGTCCCCCAGATAACCCCTGCGCTCCCCGGCTCCCAGTTCCTTCTCTTCTTGCTTTTGCAGCCAAGGTTGCTCCCAAAGGAGCTCCCAAGGTTGCTCCCAAAGGAATTTTATCCCCAGTGGAGCTTCCCGGGGCCAGCCCAGATTTATCCGCACTGGGAGCAGCCCGACCTAGGGGTGCAGAAGGGGAAAATCTTCTTTGGGATAAATCCCAGCCTGGCAGGGGGGTTGCCAAGCCGAATCCGGTGGGATTTCAGCCCCAGGCTCCCGGCAGGCCCCATGCCATCCAGGAATTGCGTTTTCCGTCTTGCAGGCGCTTCCCACGTGGGGCTGATTCCGCAGCCCGCGGATTCCTTTCCCCTGAGCACGCTCGGCTCCGTGGCCGCGGGAGGCTGCTCGCTCCCGACGCGCGTTTTAATGGGAAGACAAAAGGGCCACGTGCTGGAGCGCGCCCGGGTGGGAAGCCGGGCATCATCCGCCGGGATGCAGCGGATCCCGGGATGGGGCGAGCGCGGAGCGCGCCGCACGGAGGCGGTGCTGGCCGGGAGCCGAGCCCCCCTGCGGGCCCAGGGGCGCCGGATCGCGGGATGAAAACTCTCCAAATGCCAAAATCGGCAGCAGAGCCGCAGCTATAATAACCGGCTTCCCTTCCAGGTTCCCTGCTATTTTCTCGCTGTTTTGGCTCGGATAGGAAAATATATTTTGTTTGCTGCTTGTTTTTCTTTTTTTTTTTTTTTCCCTTTTCCTCCCTCCTTTTTTTTTCTCGAGGGCATTAAAAACATGGAAAGACGCACGGCGACGCTAGGTTTGCTCCTGCACCGGGGATGTTTGCAGCACGTACGGGCTGGCGGGCCCAGCGTGTGGCTGCGGGTTTAAAGCCCAGCAGCAGAGGTGGTTTTTTCCTCTATATTTATGCAAAAGAAAGCTTTTCTCTATCAAAACAAACATATATATAAAAATATATATATATGTGGTTTTTTTTCCTGATGCTTTTAGTGGCTGCTCCGGTCCAGGAGCAGCTCATCCTGCTCCTGCCCTTATGAATCCACCCCCGGCCACCTCTTGCACGGAGCCCGTTTATCTGCAGCCCGGTGCAGTGCCAGTAAATGGCACATGATGCTCCCATCAATATCCCATCGATCCCGACATCGGGACATCAGCGCTGCAGCATCCCAGTGATAAGGGCAGGTGAGGCCGGAGCTCGCACTACCACAAGCTGCTCATCCCTGCCAGCTCCTTGGCATCCTGCTCCCATGGGAAGCGTCGCTCCAACAAGCCCGCGGGATCCGGCACGGATGAGAAGCGCATTCGGGAGCGCCTGCCGGCTGCATTCCCAACCTTTCCCTCCTCCGCGGCGCTCCTGTGTTTCTCACTCTTTTTTTTTTTTTCTTTTCCCTTTTCTCCTAACTGTAAATGCGCCATAAAAGTGGATCAAATTGCTTAAATCACTGTCATTAAATCAGTGTGAGTCCCCCCTCCGCCCCGGCGCGCGGCGCCTGGCACAGAACATTTGTTCCAAAGGCTGAACAGCCGTCTCGTTGCTCGGGGAGCATTTGCTGCTTGATGGAAGGAGGCGAGGGGGGAGGAAGGCAGCCCGCGAGGGAAGCAGGAGGAGGAGGAGGAGGATGGGAAGCACCAGGAGCGGCGTCTCCTCGGCCACGGGTGCTGAGCCGGGCGGACCGAGATGCCGGAGGGTGGAGATGCTGCAGGGGGGACAGCGGGATGCAAGAGTGGGATCATAGCAGAGTGGGATCATTCCCTCTCCCTGTGGGTTGCAGGGATTCAAGGAGGGTTCCCAGATTTCCAGGGCCTCTGGAGGAGTCCTGGCGTGGCGCAGTGAGAGCAGGATGGAACCCACCCGGCTCGTGGATGGAGATATTCCCTGGCAAAGCAGGAGCGAGCGGCTTTGCAGCCCTGGGAATGACTATCCCAGGCTGCAGACCTGCCCGTGTTTGCACGTTGGAATAGGAAGCGTCCGGATATCCCAGCCGTGCTCCTTGGCAGAGCCGGCAGCAGGGAGCTGCGGAGCAGCTGGGAAAGCCGGGACAGGGCGAGCGCTCCAGGAATCCGGTTTATTTTAGGGGAGAGCAGATGGGCTGCGAGGCCGGTTCCTGTGGGGGAATCAGCCCTGCTCCGGCCCAGGTGGCCTGGAAAGTGCCTCTGGAAGGAGAGCAGGCAGGAGAGCCGGGAATGGGGCTGGGAGCTGCGTGTGGATCTGGGCTGGGACAGCTTGGAGTGACGCTGAGCACAGCCCCTTGGCCTCGGTTTCCCAGGGATGGAGCCTGGCGGGGCGGGAGGCTCCTTTGGAGACCTGGGCTCTTGGCAGGGATCCCAAGCCACCCGAATCCTCCCGGCTGCTGTAGCCGCGCAGCCTCCGGGTAGACCTTGAGGGCCTGAACACAGAAAATCATTTTAATAGCAACAAAATCCCAGAAAATCCTCTGCAGGGAAGGCAGAGCGTGTGCGCGATCCTGGTGGGATCGGCTGCCCTGGGGCCAGGGATCCCGCTCTCCCACCAGGACCTGGATGTCCCTCTGCTGCTCCCGCTGGAAGTGGCCGCTGGTGTCCTCAGGGATCCTGGAGATGCTGCTGGCATCCGTTATGTCTCGGAGCACATTGGATTCTGCCTGCAGGAAGGAACATCGCTCTTGGAGGCCCTTCCCCATCCCTGGGGGGTTTCTGCAGGGATGCAGGCGCTGGATGCTGCTGCAGGGCAAGGTTTTGGCCAAGGACTTGGTTCCTCCCAAACAGCCCCCAAGCTAAGGGGGATGCTCAGCTAAAAGTGGGAACAGTAACACTCCTTCTGGAAAAGAAACTCCTAGAAGAAGCCTGATGCCAAGGTGATATGGAATGAGACTCTTTCCAGGCCTGTCCCACTGTCATCCTTCATCCTGGCTTCATCCCAGGACATATTTTTACTATCTACAGCCTGGAGCTGTGTCCTGGCTGCAGGATCCCGTGGTTTTGGGGGATCTGGTGTTTACCTGGGCCTGGAGAAGGAGTCGAGGAAGGGCCACCCCGGGAAGGGACTTTTCTGTGCTGAGACTTGCTTTGATTTACGGTGCTGCTCCACAAGGTGCTTTGCTTTGGGAAACGTGGCAGATCCCAACCCTAAATCCCCCTGGATTGGGGGAGATTTGCAACCTGGGGACGTTGCATTCCCAGGCTGGGACAGGGGCGATGGAGAAGGATCTCCAAGTCCACTACATCCAGCCGTTCCGCCTATGGGAAAGGGGATATTGTCCTCCAAGAGGAAGGCAGAGCTGCCGACATGGACCGGAGGGAGCCAGTGGCCTCCAGCCAACACGCACACACTGGACCTCAAGGTTCCCCAGCTGATGGAGCTCAGTGGGCTCCTGGAAAGACCTGCTTAGGTCCAGGTCTCCACACTCCCCGAGGTGCAGGGCTGGGAATCCCTCCCTTTTGCCTGGAACCACCCCAAAACGCTCATCCCCAGCGAGGAGGTAGCTCCATCCCTTGGCTCAGCTGCTCCCTGTGGGGTGCAAGGAGCGGGATGGGGACAAGCTGCCCCAAAACGTGTCCCTCCGTGGGGCTGGAGGGATGGAGCCTTCGCTGCTCGCGCCTCCTTATTGCTTCCTCATGGCAAGGCCCACATCTGGGACCTATTTGCTTAGGACCTTGTTAGGGGCTTGTGGTCTGCACCGCTCCTCACCTCGGCCTGCCTGCAGCCCTGCACTTTGGCTAACTCCTCCGCAAGGCTCCCCGGGGCTCTCCGTGTCTGCACGGTCACGGAGCTGCCTCACTGGGAGATGGGATGTGTCGCGGAGCTTGGCCATGGTCCAGGGGCAGGAAGCCACCAGGGAGCACAAGCGGCCCAAGTGTTTCTCTGCGGTGGCCACTGTCTTCTCCACATGGTTGTGGAAAGGCTCCCAAGGCTTCCACGCATCCCTAGGGTGGGCAAGGCATCCTGTTCCGCATGTCTGCAGGCAGGAGTGGCTCGCACAGCTGGGATAATCTCCTTGATCACCCCCTTGGCCGCTGAGCATCACCTTGTAAAACCTGCTGATCCCTGCTTGCTCTCCCCATGGACACGCTGCCGTGGGAGACCAGCAGTGCCTTGGATTTCCCAGGTCCTGGAGCTCAGCTGAGCGGCAGCTCCCCGCTCGCGGCTGCCAGGGATGCGGTGCCAAGAAATAAATCACTTGCAAGCGGCGCCGGCGCTGGAGCCAGCGGCGCTGCTGAACGCGGGCGGGCTCGTGCCCACCTCCTCACTGCTAATGAGCTCCACAGCAACGAGGGGAAGGAACCGAGGCCAGCAAGGAAGAGGTGGGAAGAGCCAAAAAAACGTGGTGCTGAGTGTGGGAGAGATGGGACAAACCCCAGGTGCAGGGGGAGCTGGCAGCGGTGCTGGAAGGCATGGGGATGAGGGAGCAGAGCGTCAGCAGGAGGCTGATGAGGAGGACACCAAGGCTGATGTCCCTGGTGGGGTGGCCAGGGGGTTTCCTGGGCTGGCCTGGATGCTGGGGATCAGCAGGATCTCTTGGGATCTCTCAAACTCGTGGTTTTTGCAGCCTGCCCCCCCGCTCCATCCCGTTGGGACTGCAAAGGACACTTGGCCCATCAGCTCCACCCACGGGTGCCATGGGCACCTTTGCCACCCGTTGTGCTCCCGGAGGACGAGCTGGGGGAGGAAGGAGGCTGCAGCCTGGCTGTGGCTGCCTGGGAACCCCCGGGGTCTGGTGCTTTCTCCTGATGAGGCCCTGCAAGCCCCACAGCTGGATCTCGGCTCCGCTCACACCGTGCAACGTATGGATCCAATAGAGCGCAGCGCATGCCGGCTAGAGCCGCCTCCGAGCTCCAACAGATGCAAAGTTTCTAGGAAACTGTGGGTTTTCCATGTGTCTCCGAGCCAAACAGGATCTCTCCTCCGCCTCCAAGTCTTGCTGGGAGGTACTGGGATCACGGGCTGCTTTCCTGCCTGCTCTCCGGCTCCGGAGCCTTGCAGGAGGGGCGCAGCGCACGTGGCTCTCCCTGTGAGGACTCGGGCCGCTTGTGGTGCCACGAGGACCACGAAAGCAGCCCGTGTTTGGCACGGAGCGAGACGGGCGGCGCGGGGCTTTGCTCGCTGCCAATTAAAGCTGCTTTGCTGCGGAGCTCTGCTGACCTCCCGCCCGCCGCGCTCCTGCTTTCCGAGGGAAACGCGCCCCGCTCGCCGCCTCCCTGCCTCCTCGTTCCCCGCGCCGTGCCCGAGGTAACGCCCTCGCCTGCTCCCTCGCTGCGTCCCGCTGGCTCCGGCTGAACCCGGCACCTCTGCTCCCGCCCCGGCGCCGGGAGCTTCCTTGGTGCTGATTAGCGGGGTTGCACGAGTGCAGGTTGAGGGGGATGAAGCCTCAGCTTCCTCCTCCTTCCTCCTCCTCCCTCCTTCTCCACATCCGCGGCTCTCACCCGCCTCGTGGAGGCTCTCCTGGGTGGGATTGTCCCCATCATCCTGATGCAGCGGCCGATACTGCTGTCGGTGCCGCGAATTCCCACCTGCAGCATCCCTGTACCACAGGGTCCCGAGGGATCTCCCTCCCAGGGTGCCGCAGCATCCCTGCACCCTGGGGTCCCGAGGGATCCCCATCCCAAGGTGCTGCAGCATCCCTGTACCCTAGGGTCCCAAGGGATCCTCATCCTGAGGTTCTGCAGCATCCCTGCACCCTGGGATCCTAAGGGATCCCCATCCTGTACTGCTGCAGCATCCCAGAGTCCTGAAGGATCCCAATCCCGGGATGCTGCAGCCTCCCTGTACCCCAGGATCCCAAGGAATCCCCATCCAGGGATGCTGCAGCATCCCTGCACCCCAAGGTCCTGAGGGATCCCCATCTTGGGGTGCTGCAGCATCCCTACACCCAGGGGTCCCTAGGGATCCCCCTCCCCAAGGTGCCAGCAGATCCCCTCACAGCCGGTCCCAGCTCCACGTCACCTTCCCTCCCAGCCGCTGGGTGACAGGACTGGGGTCCACAGGGACAGAAGTGGCCCTGTCACCCCCGAGGCCCTTGGTGCCCCCCTGGCACGAGGCTTCCCCCATCCCAGGACCAGCAGAGGGCAACAGTGACCTTTGCAATCAGATGTCCCCCAAAATACCTCCCAGCACAGGGACTCTCCAAACGGGCCCAGCTGGGCTTTTCCTGGAAGCCGGTGGGAATCTCAAGGGTGGGAATTCCAGGGGCAATTCCAAGCGGAGGGCCTCAGTGCTGCTGCAATGCTCGTTCCTGAAGGTCCTGAAATGTGAACTGGAGACATTTGTGAACTGGAGCCTATTGGGAATGGCAATTCCCAGGATGATGCTCCGGCAGATGGAGTGGGATGCAAAGGGCGGGAGCCTCTGTGCAGGGAGTTCTGCCGGGGCAGAGCAGGCTGGGGAGTATCCAGGTCCATCTTGGATGGATTTTAGAGGCTGAAGCAGCACCAGGAACCTGAAACCCTGACTAGATTTGCACCAGCAACCCCAGTTTCCAGTCACCAATGACTCCATGCTCCGCAATTAGCCGTGGGAACCAGCCAGCAGGCTCAGGCAGCAATTTCCCCAACAAAATAGCTCCATATTTTGGCCCACTTGAAGGTCAAACTGGAGCGGTCGTTAGCGATGGGATCGACTTCCCATTAGTGCCATTGACCCGACGGGAGTCTTGCAGCCACCGTTGATTGCGGGGGCTGCGCGGGCGGCTGGGGACACGGGAGCCCCTTCGATCCTGCTGTGGGCATGGGAATCCAATCCATTTGCTGCAATGGATGGGAAACGGTTGAAAGGCTGGAGCTCAGGTTAGATATTGGCTATCTGCTGCTCCCTGCAATAAGCAGAGCTCCTTATAGCAGCGGGCATTGCTGCTGCTCGCCTGGGTTCACTGCAAGGCTGCTCCGGCCGGAGCGCTTGGTCCATGTTAAACCATTAAAGGTGCCCAGCTCTTAACAGGGACTGCTTGGAGCTCAACCCCGAGCTCGCCGGTGGTGCAGGAATGATTCAGAAAATGATTCAAAAAATTCAGAATGATTCAAAAGCCCTTTGCACGCTGCAGCCCTTTGCACACCTGCGTGCTGGCGTCGCTCCTCACGGCTTCCCTGCTGGCCACGGATGCTGTCCGGCTGCTGGCCGTGGATCCAGGCGCCCCTGTGGAATCCCTCTGCTCACCCGCAATCCCGCAGCCTTGCAAACCTGGTGCTTAAGCAAACGCTCAGCTGCAAGCACAGCTGTTTGGTGCCGGCCTGGCCCGGCAGCAGCCGCGTCCTGGTGGTGCCGGAGCCGGGCGCTGTGCGGCCGCCGAGTGCCTTTAATCTCCATAGTCAAAGGATTTTGGTCGGATTTCTTTTTATTTCCCACCCGGGCTGCAATCTGCAATCAATTTGGTGGTGGTGTTTGGGAAGCAAACCCTGGGGAAAGGGGCCAGCTCCGCGCCCGGCGCTGCCTCCGGAGCTGCCTCCCAGCTCCCGGTGCCAGGAATGTGGCTCCTCCTGGCCCATCCTGCTCCGTTGTTTTGGCCCATCTCCCCCCCACCCTGGAGGAGCCGATGGTTTTCACATCTGCCACATCTGTTTTACCCATCGTGACCAAGCCTGGCGAGAGCTGGGAATCTGGGAACGAGAGCCCGGAGACAAGCCAGGCCTTGGAAAAGCTTCCTCTGAGAGTCCCTTTCTTTCTTGGAGGAATTACGTGCGAGGCCGGCCCTAAGTATCCGAGCAGCTGGGCGCCTCGATGGGGCTGCCGAGCCCTCCGGAGGCGATAAATCCAGGCCGGCATTTCGAGCAGGGCCGGGGCGGGCGGCCAAGGGGGAGCGCGCGGCCGTGCCGGGCGGCCGGCGCGCTCGGAGGCGGGATGCGATCCGGCTCCTTGCTCTTTTCCTTGGAAGCGGACCACGGCAGGAGGCCTCCCTCGCTGCTCGGCTTGCGGGGAAACACTGCGGCTATTATGGAGCGACGCTCCGTGTCCATCCCTGCTGCAAAGCCATCGCTTCCAAGCCTCGGATGTGCGTTCGACGCCGCTTTTGGCTGAGAAGGATTCGAGAGCGCTTAGTGAGGAAACCAATGGAAAACTCAGCCCTGGGAAAAAGGAAAAAGTGGGCCCGAGGGAGCAGCCTGCAGGGTGGCCCGGGGCTGTCCCCGTGCCACCCGCTGCGGCAAGAAGGGTGGCTTTGGCAGCGTCCTCGCCAGCAAAGCTGGCTGCGCTCCCGCAGCCGCCGCGCCGCAGCGCTGCAAACATTCCCGGGAGCCTGTCCGGGTCCCGCCAAGCTCTATCCATGCATTTCCAGCCTGGGAACACTCTGGAACCTGTCCCGGTTCCTCTGAGCGCTATCCCTGCATTTCCAGCCTACGAATTCCCTGGAGCCCGTTCTTGCCCTGCTGAACTCCCAGCTGGTAGGCTCGGAGCGTGGCTCTGCGCAATCCCTATGGATTTGTGCACAGGAGGAGGACACGGCAGCCCAAGACTTTGCAGGGCTGCTCTACAAGCTGATCCCTGCCCTGCGAGTGTCACAGGGGCTGCAGTGGCCCCTGGTTGAGCTCCGTGCTCCGGTGCCTTTGATTTCCCACTGGAGGCTGCAGCGGCCTCTCCGTGCGCTCCCCTTGGAGGCCGCAGCGCCTCCGCCGTGAGCCTTTCCAGGCGAACATTAAAGCCTTTGTCTGGGTCTGCGCACGGAGCGGAGCATTTAGGGGGAATTAGTGGTTACATTGAAAGGGGAAAATAAGGGCTCCTGGGTTAAATGCACTTTAAATGTCTTAATAATTGCAATTGGCCAACTCGTTCCTCCCCGGAGCCAAGAGCCTGTAATACGGGAAGCTTTGCTTTAATCAAGAGCAGTGCTGGTACCTTCTGTAGGAAGCCACAGAGGATGGGGAGAATTATAATTTCTTGGTGTTCCAAGTCCGAATCTGCTTGTCCGTCATTCCCAGCTGGTCCCTCTGGACCCAAGCGCCCGGGATGGCTCCGAGCGGGGGACACGGGGTAGTCGAAGGTGCAACTTGGAGGAAGTTGAAAGCAAAGCAAAAAGTTAAAAAAAAAAAAAAAAAAAGGCTTAATTTATTATGTGGCCTAAAGAGTAATTGTGGCCAAAAAAGATAAAGATGCTGGAATAGTTGGAATTCTCCAGCCGCGGCGGCTCCGCAGGGTAAAGCCGCTGGAATGCGCGTGTGTCCGGGGGTGCTGCCGGCAGCGCTGGAGCGGGGCGGCCGCCGGGACCTTTGGAGGCGGCTGTGGTCACAGGGACGGACCTGCCCTTTCCCGAGGTCTCCCGGGGCTCGGGTTTCTCCGAGGGAGTGAGCAAGGGAGCGGGATAACCTTGGAGCAAGGCTTGGAGCACCTGGCCGCATCGCTCAGCGCCGGCCCGCACACGCTCCGCGCTCCCCATCTGCTCCCGGCCCGCGCCGCGATCCGGTTACAATATTCCATTCACAAAAACATTCCAGGTCATAAAACCAGGGGAAAGGGAGGAGGGAAGGGACCTTCAGAGCCTGGGTGGAAGGTGGGAAAAATTCTGGGAAAAGTGCGGAGGTAGCTACAAAGCGCAGCCTGGGAAGGCAAGAAATGGCTCCGGGATGCCCCATGTGGTGCCTGGGAGCAATCCCTGGGGAAGTCTGTTCCTGCATGGATGCTGCTGGGATTTATCCCAGAGGCCTCTCCTCCTGCATGAGTTTTGCAGGAGGGATCAGCAAGCACTTCCCACC
Organism: Rhynchotus rufescens; assembly: GCA_032273925.1. Taxonomy (NCBI): domain Eukaryota; kingdom Metazoa; phylum Chordata; class Aves; order Tinamiformes; family Tinamidae; genus Rhynchotus; species Rhynchotus rufescens. The sequence goes on from JAVCKT010022227.1 coordinate 52,535, forward strand.
CTGTGCTCCGATGCTGGGTCCGGATCCTGGATGCAGGGAGCCGTGGCGGATGCAAAGGGGCTTCACATTCCCCCCAGCCCCTTGCACACACCCGGCTCGTGGCTGCTCCCCTGGGCTGCTTCCCTGCTCCTTGCCGCTCCCGGCCTCTCTGCTTCGTGTTATTTAGGGAAAAGCAAAGCAGGGAAGCGGAGCCGAGCCCCTCACGGCCCCCGCCGCGTATTAGCCGTGCTGCAAAACCGCAGCCGCGCTAATAGAACCGTCTGAGCAGGAACAATCCCAGCCGCCTGCAAAACAAAAGGGTTTTTCCCCCTCCCGCTGCTTTATTGTTCTGGGCCCCCCCCCGGCCCCTTCCCAGGACCCTGCTGGGCAGATGTCGCCAGCTGCATGGGCCGGATCGGGCCCTTCCCAGGCGCTGCTTTTCCGGCGTCACTTCTCCGCATGGCCAGGCCAAGACTCAGCCGGTGTCTGCGGAACATCCCAGGGAAATCCATAGGTTAAGATGTGCAACGTGCCAGCGGCTGCAGGAACCTGCATGGAGGTGCTGAGCTCCATCTGGATCCAGCTGGGGATCTGGATTTGGGATTTGAGCTCCCGGGATTTGGAACCACGTTGGCGTTGGGGAAAATTCACCTACTGGTCTGCCTGGATCAGGGCTCTGCAGCCTGAGGTTTGCTGTTATTGATGTGCTGTTATCACAGCAAATGGACCTGCAGCTACTCTTGCAATTCATATAAGCGCTTAATAGGTATTTTTTTAGTTGTTGAGGGAGAAAATGGACAGTACTTTTAACACTGTTGTGGCTGTGCAGCTGTGCTGGGGATTCCTGGGGTTGGGATGCTGCCTCCTCTGGGATTCCACCTTTCCCAATAGCATGCAGCAAGCGCAGCCATTTGCACCGATCCGCCTGCCGCGATGCCCAGCTCTCCTTCCCGTGGGATTTCAGCTGGGAATCACTCGCATCGTCTCCCACGTGCATCCTCGCGTGCCCAACCTCGGCAGCCATCGGCTCTTCCCGAGCCCCTTGGGATGTGCTTCGCCCGGGGCTGGTGGCTGCACGCTCGGGCACGTTGCTGCACGCTGCGGCACATTCCCGCGCGCTCCGGCACGTTCCCGCGTTCCGGCACGTTCCCGCGCGCTCCGGCACGTTCCCGCGCGCCTCGCCGGCTCGCGCCGCAGCCGCCGCTGCTATTTACGGCGCGCTCGGCGGCGCTGGCACCCGGGAGGTCGCGGCGCCGGCAGCATCTGGCAGCGCTCTGCTCTCCGCGGGGAGCTGCCGCGGCTCCGCGCTGCAACCTGCCTCCCGCTCCCGCGCCGCCTCCCGGCCTCCATCCTGCTCCAGGATCTCGCAGACGGATCCGGAGGGAGCAGGGGGTGGTTTCCATGCTGCGTTGCATGGGCGTTCTGCTGGGGGTGAGCAGAAAATGCACTCCCTCCATGCAAGTCTCTCCTGGTTCCTTTTTCCATGCATACATCCTGGTTTTCCCACAGCTTTGTAGCACATTCCCATATCTTTCCTGCAGATTTTGTGGCCATACAGCTATTACTGGTTTATTTTTCCCCCTGGCCTGGGCTGTGCTTGTCCAGGGACCCACCACACACACACCTCTCCAGCCCCAGTGCTGGTTCCTAAATTCAGGAATGGAGGTATCTGCATCTCAGCATCCTCTTGGCCTTAAAGAAGCTGAGAGGAAGGGGGGTCTGGGGTCCGCACCCCATGCGCCAGAGCAAGGGAGCATTCCTGGGATCCAGGCGGCTGCTTGGAGCGCACGGCACGTGCGCTTGCTGGGGCTCTCCCTCCTGCATTCGCCCGCGTCAGCAGCAGCAGCAATGCCATAAATACGCTCCGAGCAGGGGTGGGGACTTCGCCCAGACTTTACGTCAATGTAAACAGCCCTAATTGCTGCTGGAGCCTCATAATTCCAGGATTTCCCCCCCCTTCCTCGCCCGAGCGCATCGAGGAAACGCGCCGTGCCAAGGCCGGGCGGGATCTCATTCATTCACAAACCGCGGCCCGCGGGGGGCTCCTTCCCAATCCCGGCGCTCGCACCCCGCTGCCGCCTTGCTCCATAAATCAGTGCATGGTGCTGAGGACCAAGATGCACCCAAGTCACCCCCTCTTGGCATCCTGCCGGATGCCTGGATGCACACCCAGCTTCCAGGGTCTCTCCAAACGGCAACTGTGATTCCTCCAGCTCCCTTTGGAAATATCCCAAATGCAGCATTTGCAGCAACCTCCCCATGGCTCTAGGGGAGACCCCCGGCTGGGGGGACCAGCGATGCCGGTTAGTCCCAGTACCGCACATGGGATGCCAGGGTAAATAGTGGGAAGCAGAGTCGGGCTCAATCCTCCCTAATTGGTGCTGGTGGGAAAGGCTGTTTATTTAACGTGCGTTTTATTGCCGCAGCAAAGCCATGGGAACAGCAGCTCCGGGCCACGGGATCCAGTGGGAATGCTGGCTCTGCCACAAGCGGATCCTTGCCCCGGTGGGGCAAATCCATGCGTTTCGGTATCACGCTGCCCTGGACACGTCGCAGATGTTTTCTTTCGGGCCGGTCAGTGCAGAAGGAGGGGATCCATCCACATCGGAAGCGCCGTAAATCCCCATGATGGGTTTCTCAGAAGGGCTTCCAAACGAAGCCATAAACATATAGCACTGGCCAGCGTGACATCCGCGCGGCTCCCTATCCATCCATCCGGCCGGCCGGCATGCGGCCCGCGGAGTGGGATCGCTGGCACGCTTGCGTCCAGCTAGCACTCAACAGCTGATAACTTTTCCCCCCGTTTTCTTCCAAGACCCGAGCTGCTCCATGAGCTAAAAAGCTCCCGAGGGCTGAGGGCCAAGAGTGGAAAACCTTGGATGGAGGTTTTGCTCCATGGCAGTTCAGCGGTTGCAAACATGAGTGCAGGAGGCTGCATCCTCCTGCTGCCCCAGGGTCCCATTGCAGCCTTATTTTCCTCCTTTTTTTAGGAAAAAAAAGGTTAAAAATGAATCCCTGCCCATTCTTCACTGTGCATCCCCACCCGCAAGGCAGGAAGAGGAGCTAACTGTTAATGCCTTTTCACGGAAAAGCTGGTGTTTTCCTTGACGGATCCAGGCTCAGGTGAGGTGCAGGCTGCATAGTGGGCGGGAGCCGCTTCCCCCCGCCCAGGCTCCTTCCTCGTAGAGCATTGGGATAAATAAAGTTCGGAAAAAATCCAGAGCCGCTGCCTCCTGGTGTGAGCGGTTTAAAATAGGCGGGAGGGAGGCAGCCAGCTGGCCCGGAGGGGAAGGGCCTGGGATGCTTGGGATGCAGTGTTGGAATGGGCCCCCAAGCGCTCCCGCCGGCCATGGGGGTACCGGGACCCCCACACCCCCCCTTCCACATGATCCGCTCCTTGGGGGCCCAGGGGAAGCGCCGCATTGTCCGCCCGCCTTCCCGGATTTCCTGCAGCGGGAGCAGGATGCGGCCGCGTGCCGCCTTCCAGGGCGACCCGCCGGGACGGCCGGGCACCCTCGGCATTCCCGCCCTGCGGTGCGCTCCGTGGCAGCGGGAGCTTGCGGATTAGCATCCCCATGCAGACCAGGAGGGATGCTGCTTTTCGCTGCGAGTTTTCCCCCCATTTGCAGCGCCTGGATCAACCCTGTGCGCATCCAAGGGAAGGGTCCGTGCGGAGCAACAAGAGAAACGCCGGGGAAAGAGAAACCCTCTCCCCTTCCACTCCGCTGCCTCCCCTCTTGACCTTGAGGAATGCTGGAAGGTGTCATGTCAGGAGCGGTTCCCAGCCGCTGCGAGCCGGGGGGATTCGCCTTCCTGCGCGGCGCCCGGCCAAGAATCACAGCCGACTCCAGCGGGTCGGCACAGGAAGGGAACGGCTGCAGCCTGATCCGCAGCCGCCGGCAGCGCCTTGTGGCGCACGGGGGCTCCAGGGAGGCACAAACCACCCCCCTTGCTGCCCCCCAAAAGCAGCATGATGATAAAGATGATTTTTAAAAATATATATTAAAATATATATATATTTTAAAGTCTTTAAGATAAGGTTGCTTTTAGCTCAAGGTGCTGGCATTGATTTCCTGCGTGGACAGGATTGGGGAGGAATGTGGATGGGGATTTCTCGGGATGTCTGGTGGGATGCACCCTGCTTTCAGGAGAGGGGCATTTGGCCCCAAAGCCGGCGCTTTTCCAACCCTTTGCTCTCTCCGATCAGCCCTGGGAGGCAGGAGATGTTCCTGCAGTGCCCAGCACTGCCCCAGGGATAAAAATAATAATGGTAATAATAATAATAACAATAATAATAATAAGCTGCAAAACAAACCCTGTCCATTGCTTGGCCAAGTGAAGGTGAAGCAGAGCTTCCAAACAGGCACTTCCACCAATTCTTGCGGATCAGACACTGGCTGCGGAGCATGATCTCCGGCCTTGGCGCAGCTCTGGGTCCTGGCTGCTGATCCCTGCTTGGCAAATCTTGCTGGATTCCCCTGCTGCCCGAAGCCGCTTCCCAGTCTTGATCCATCCCTTTCTTAGCGCTGGAGCAGCCTGGATCTGCAGCCACTCAGCGCTTTTCCGTCAGGAAACAGGGATTTCTATGGGAATGGATCATTTGGGGCGAAAATTCTCTTTATCTTACTCTGGGCATGGGGTTTGACCTCCTCTCTGCAACACTTTTCCCTTTGCTCAGAGAGGAATGATTTGAAATTTGTGGCACACTGAGGTGGAAGGGCGTGACAGGGGACATTGCAAGCCTAAAACACACTTTAAAAACACCCAGATGGGTAAAAATAGAGCAAACACTTCCATTAACCCCTTTTTCTTTGCACTGCACTGCCCTGTGCCGCAAGCAGGGGCCGTCACTGCGGATGGGGACAAGGACCCAAAGGGACAACCCGGAGCCGCTCCTCCCGTGCACACAGATGCCCACGTCCTACATGGCCCGGGGGTGTCGCGTGGTGTCCCCGTCCCCGCGGGTGCCAGCGGCATCTCCGACCGGTGAATAAGGAGCCGGGAATAGCAGCTGCAACCGGAGACGGCGTCTCCCGCTTGTCATGCGAGCGGCCGCCTCCGTCCTCGCCCCGGCTGGCCTCCAAAGAGCCCCGCGTGTCCCCACGGGGCCGCGGGTCCCCACGGAGCAGCTGGAGCGGTGCCGGCTTCCAGGCAGGGAAAACACCCGGGCACGGCTGCGGGAAAGCGCGGAGACCTCGGGATGGGGATGTGTCCCCAGGAAGGACTCCCTGCCTGGCACCAACCTGCCCAGGGCATCCAGCGCTCCCTGGTTTTCCCTGCTTCACCAACGGGGCTATTTGCAGTTTAAAGCCTCTTAGCCCTTGCCACCTCCCTCCCTCTTCTCCACCCTTTTTTAATAGCAGCCTCTAACAGCCACAGTCATTCTTCTTTGTTGACACGGCCCTTTGGCATCGGCACTTGGCATTTGCAGAGCGGCTCCTTCTGGAAAAGGAAAGAAAAAAAAAACACCTCTTTTTTTTTTTTCTTTTATTTTTGGGGAGAATAAAAGGGGAAAGGAGTACCCGGTTCTTGTGCAATGCTGGAGGATGCAAGTCCCTCCTGGCCTGCAAACAACGGTGCCATCATCACCCCTTGGAGCCCCTTTCCCAAAACAGAAACACCCTGGCAGCAACAGGATGAAACCTCACAGACACCCACAGGGTGCTCACTGTGCGTTCACATGCAACATGCACGCCTGCATGCATGTGTGCACACACTCAGGGGCATGCACGCACAAATACGCATGCATGCAATGCACTCACATGCAAGCACTGGCATGCCATGCACTCACATGCAAGCACATACATGCATGCAGACACATGCATATGCAGCACATCCATGCACACATGGGAGCCCATGCAGCACCAATGCAGGCACCAGGGTGATGTGTGGCTGCGGGGCCGGGCGCTGAGCTTGCCAGCACGGCCTCCTTAGCGCGGATTTGTCCTCTGGCAGCTCCAGGAGCAGCAGTTTTTCCTCCCTCTCGCTGTGCAGCGTCCCCGAAGGCGCTTTGCAGAGCAGAGCATTGCAGCAGCAGCATTGCAGCCTCACAGCCCTGGCCATGCGGCCCTGGACCCGCACGGAGGGACCCAAGGGCTTTCCTGGGCGCTGGCCAGCCCAGCAGCCAGAATGTGCTTGAAAAATACCCCTTTAATTAAAAAACTCTTGAGAACGCTCCCAAAATTGTCAGCAGAAGCAATAGCCTGAATATCACCGTGAACCAGCCCTATCTTTCCCATCTGAAAAATAAGCGCCAGCCGAGTGCATAGATCAGCCTTAAAAACAAACAAATAAATAAAGGCCGGGCTCGCAGGGCGAAAACACAGCTGCTTCACGCCGGGTCCAAGGTCGCCGACCGCGGGGCCGGTCCCGCGGCGCTGCCAGCGGCACCCGGGGCAGGTGACGTGGCCGCGCGCGGGCTGCCCCCCTGGGACCCCCGTCATTGCAAGGGCTTTGCTGGCCCCCGGGGGGCGCGGGGCAGAGTGTTTGAGAGCTGCTGTCACTCTGCTGTGTGTGTCCCTGGTGGGACTGCAGCGGGAATGGGCTTTTTCCAAGAGGAATGGGACGGCTTCCCAGGAGATCTCTTCCCTTCCCAGGCAGCAGAGCCGGCAGAGGATTATCCCGAGGGGGCGGCCGGGGGAGCAGACGCGCTGTCTCGCGGGCCCCGTGTTGGTTGAAACGCGCTCTGAGGCGCTCGATGACTCACAGCAGCAGCTGGAAGGAATAAGCGCGCGGCGATTTCCACATTAACCTCGCGGGCGCGGGGAGCGGGAGCCGGCGGCACGTGGCCGTGCGCGCGGGCGCAGCGGGACCCGCTGCCGCCCGGCTCCCTGTTTGCGCAGCGCCTTGCACAACTCCGGCCCTGATGCAACGGGGTCAGGCGCAGGCGATGCCCTGGGGGCACCGCAGCGGGACGAGGTTCCAGCGGGGACAGCCTGGGCCTTTGGACCCTCCAGCCCGGCTGCGCTGCAGCGATGTTGCCCATGCGGGGACAGCTTGGGCACACGGGGAGGGTTCCATGGGGAAAAGCCCATGCCCAGCTGTGTGTGCGCCCTGGGAGATGCCTCTGCCACCAGGGCATGTGTTTCCAGGTCTTTTCCAAGACCGGCTTGAGAAATCCGCTCTCCCTCCTGGCCTCTCTATTGCAAATGGCTCTGTGGGATGATGAACGAGCTGCTCTGTCCGAGCCCGGATGCTCTTGGAGCTTCCCACAAACACATCATCCATGCATCACCCCGGGTGCCTGAGACGGGAATTCCTGGGGACCCAGCCGCGTCCCTGGGCGGCGCGGAGCCGCTCGGAGCGTCGCCCTCTGCACCTTTAAAGAGCGCGTGAGTCAGGGCCGGCGCGGCGCTCCCGCCGCCCTCGCGCATACAGCAGCTACAACATCACGCCTATAAATAAATAAAGGCCAGCGAGGCGCCGCTGCCTCCTGGAAACCCTGCGAAAGCGCCCGCGGGGCCCTTCCCCGCCACGTCGTGGCCTCCGCAGCTCTTGGCTCCTGCCCCTGGGGTTTCGGTGCCGATAGCGGATCCGCAGCCCTGCCAGCAGCTTGATCCCACATCCAGGGCTGTCTTATCCATCCAGGCCTTGGTCCCCTAGGGCATTTCCCGCCGCAGGGGCCTCCTGCAGCCCTGCTCTCCCCGCACCCTATTGCGAGCGTTGCCCTTTTGCACATTTGGGGTGTGATGCTGCTGCTCCGCACCCTCCAAGCACCCTTTGCAAGCACAGGACCGAGGGCACTGCAATGACTTCTACCATGGACTGCAAAACACCATGAGGAGCAGCCTTCCGCGCGAAACGCCCGCTTGGAAACATCCTTGCGGTTGCTAAAATACATATATTTTATGGGGAGCCTTCTGCAGAGCCTGCAGGACGCTTGGCTGCTTAATAAGGCAGGTTTAATTGCGGCCGGGCCCCGGCGCAGCCTGCGCTTCCGCGGTGCCACTTGCCCAAGGACAGCAAAGTGCTTCACAAGCATTAAATGTTCTCGCGGGCTGCAAGGCAGGTAAGGATATACGGGGATTATTGCATGCGTCGCTGAAATGCAGCCAGCCCTGGCTGGGAACGGATCATCTCTTTACCAGCGAGTGGCAAAACCAATGCAGCATTTTCGGTGCAAGCGGGAAATAGAAGCTGGTATTGGGCTGGAACAGCAGCAGCACTTTGAAACGTGAAATAAATTACGGGGGCTGGTGTTTACTCAGGACGTGGAGTTAACGGCTGGTGCGGCACTGGGAAGGACGGGGTCATTGCGGGTGTCTCTTGGTGCCTGTTCAGGAACGGGGGGGTGCAAACGGCTGTGTGTAAAGGGGGGCACCCGCTGCTGGGAAAAGGGGTGGCTGCAATGGGAGGCAAAGCACTGCGTGTGTGCAGCTCCACACGGGGGGTCATTTGTAAATGCCCCCAGTCGGTCCCCCAGGTCCCCTTGTTATGGGTCGGGGGGGTAAATATTCCCTTTCAGGGGGCTGGCTTGCAAAATGCCCCCCACTGCAGGATTGCTTTGCACAGTGTCCCATCCCCCCCTCCATTTCCCTTGGGATTGCTCTGCACAATCCTGTCCGCCCCATTGCCCAGGGAGGGTGGCTTTGCAAAGTCCTGTCCCCCTGAGGGTGGCTTTGCATGGTCCGGTCCCCACTGTGGGGCGGCTTTGCACGGCCTCATTTTGCCGTGGGGTGGCTTTGCATGTTCCTGTCCCTCCAGGGGTGGCTTTGCACGGTGCTGTCTCCCCGGGGGTGGCTTTGCAGTGTCCTGTCCCCCCGGGAGTTGCTTTGCACCGTCCCGTCCCCGCGGGGGTGCCTTTGCAGCCCGTTTGCCCCCCCCCGCCGCCGCTCGGCCCCAGCAGCAGCGGGGGGGCCGGGCCGAGCCGCCTCCCCCCGCGCGGGCGGCGCGG
>JAVCKT010022228.1:0-13885 GCA_032273925.1 Rhynchotus rufescens
GCCTGGCTATATATTTGGATTAAGTGGTGACTGATTTTCATCCTCTGCTTTCCATTCCGTGAAGCTCTCCCTTAATAATACCAGCTGTTAAAACAAAGATCAACAAGATCTCTTGCCCACACAGTTTCCCTTGAGGCAACTGTGTACTAATTATTAAGAATGAACAGTATACAGTTCCTGCTCATTGCACAAATAACCAGAATAGGAAAAATAAACAAGACCACTCATATATTTAGAGGACACCAAAAAAATTGATTCTGCCTTTTATCATCATACCAAGTTACAACAGTGGAATACAACTATTCAGAGAACAACACTCAAGATGTAGTTGTCTTTGGTAATGTATTTAGACTTAAGACTTACTTTAGAGGAGTTATATTTGACCACATACATTTTTTTTTATTTCTACAAATCAATATATAATAATGTAGAAATCAGTGGCCGTGTTACACCATGCAAAATAAAATCTGTGATCTCTGTACTTACAACGCACGTGGGCTACATTTTAGAAGAAATGAAGTCTAACCATGTAAGCTTAATATTTTCAAAAATCTCCATTAATCACCTATCAGTTAACTCAGCATGCACGTGATTCCCTTTTCTATATAGCTGCTAATGTGCCAAAGTGGTTTTGTTTTGTGAAGTTTTCTTTCCCTTGTGTTTTAAATAAGAGGACAGCCCTCGCTCCTTCCACTCCACTGTTTCCCCTTCTTCAGTGGTCAAGTGATCTAAGACTGGACCAAAAACCTCCTCTGCAGGCATCATGTCCTTACAGGATGCTTTTGCACAACGCTGGGAAATAAAAATGTTGTCAAGTTACTACTATAAAGTATTCCTTTGTAGATGAGGTTACAAAAAAATTATATCTTAAATACCACAACCGCAGTCCTAGATTTGTAAAGGGCCACTTCTCACTGAGGACCAAAGGAGATAACTGCTATGCCTTAAATATCTCTATTTGTCCCTACATTGTTTATAACCAGACACCAGATTCGGTGCTTCTGCTCTGAACCAAGACCTAGCGTGTTCATGAAACAGGAGAATTCTCAGTAAACTCTCCTCCCTCAACTCCCCTCCTCCTCAAGCCTTTAAAAATCAGGGACATGAATGATCCAGGAATCTAGTGCAACAAGCAGATCTTTTGGTCCCTTTTGACAAGAATGGAATTCCAAGCACATAGCATTTTGAATGTCTGCAAACATAGGCATAATTCCAAATTAAATTTGAAGTGCAAAGTTGATCTCTTCAAAATTTCTTATCAAAGCCCATTCAAAACACATTTCATAACTCAGTATCATGCTCCACTTATATGCTCTATAAGAGGCCAAGGATCATGGAGGGGGGGAAAGAAATCTTAAGTTCATCTATTATGGCAACCAAGACATTAAACTAGCATGTTTAACTATTTTCCTCTTTTACTATTATCAGATTAACTGACACATTCTTGAGAAAAAGGACCAATTTTTTGTGCTTTATTTGCAGAGCTCTGCAGTACTTCTTACAGTAAGGCCTTCTGTCTCTACTTAATTTGTAATAGGATCTTTTCTTTTAGAGTAAAAGACCATATACTCATTCTTAAACCCGTAGTTATGTCCTGTTTCAATCCAGCTTGTCCTCAAATACTGTGGCACAACTTCCATTAATTCTAACGTGAACTCACGGTAAAACAAAGTTTAAGTCTGAGGAAACTAATCGCATTTCCCTTAGCTGCATAACCACCGCATAAAGCCTCTTTTTTGCAACAGAAGCCTCTCTCAGCTCTCAATAATAAGATCCCAGCAAGAGTAAATGAATGTGTTGAAGTAGGTGGAATATAGGAGGGGAAATACTGTACAAAACGCTGACCCACCAGAAGTACACAAAGCATTTGTTCAGCCGTGACAACGAATAATTTAATCTGAGACAAATTACCAAATAAACAATTAAATTACATGCTACAATACAAAAGAAAGTTCTCCCACGCACATTTCATGTTTGCAATGGAGTCAATAGAAGAGCATTCACACAGCCAAGCCTCGAGGTTCTTGGATCATGAGTGAACCGAGTTCCTTATTCAACTAGTTAAAATTCACCATGAGAAAATTACAAGCATCTGAAGAGAACAAGGTAAACTCCAATACACTAAACAAACACGCATACAAACACAATGAAGGGATCATGTGTCACTGAGCTTTGTGAAACAGGAAGAAAGAACTGGTTTCTATACTATAGACGTGACATTGATACAGACCAGATAATTGCATTGTAAATTATCTCTACCATGCCTAAATCTGAAACACCCACCAACACATTTGAAGCAAGCGACAGCAAAGATAATTTGAGACCCAAAGTATCACCCTTTTTGGGAAATGCTGACTACAAAGACGACAACAACTCCCTGCTCCAAAGCAAGTATTCCCTACTCTCAAGCTGGGACTTCTTCATTGGTCATGAGGCAGACATGGAAACCTCAGCACTGCAAGCAGGACAACGGTTTGTTGACCAGGACAAAGATTTTGTAGAAAGGCCACACACTGCCTCAACAGACAATGTGTCACTTTACATTAATACATGATACTTTCCAGAAACTCTAGTTTAGTTTCAGTAGGGCATCTACTGATTGTCAAAGCTACCTAGTTTTGATGAAAGAAAGAACTCTAAATAAAGGCAGTGCTTAGCAGGAGTTCACAGAAAAAGCCACATGTTCCTGTCTCATCAGTCTGACCATTTTGTTCCCCATCTCATCTTCCCGTACTGTACATCAGTCTATGTCTAATATCAGTGAAATAAGGGACAGCACTTTAGTGTCTTTTAAAAAATCCCATTCTTAAACACCAGTATATATGCAGCTGCAACTGCTCCGCATTTGCTTCCCAATTTTGAATGGGCTGTTACTGCTAATGGTTCATAAGAATTGGCCTGAGGTTCCGATGCAACAGATGATAAAAAATAATGTACTACCCACCCATCCAGGCAGCTTTTCACTGAAATGTCTGAGCTCAATCTCTCAACAAAAACATTAATCTTAAAACAACCTCCTTCACCACCACCCCCTCAAGAAAACCACCACTCTAAAATAATTAAAACTTGAAATTTTAAAAAAATCTGTTCCTTTTCTTCTCCTCAAAGAATTACCAGAGTACTGCCTTCAAATTCTTTTGTCTAAATACACAAAGAGAAAGAAAAAGATTTAGTTTCATATCAGAGCCTCCAATTGGCATCTTTATGCCAATTTACAAATCTATACTAGCAGCTGGAGCAATGGAAAGTACATACTAAAACAGAGCGATGAGACACTTGGTCTCATTAAAATAATGTTTTATTAGCCGGTCTAATCATAAAGAAAAATGTCTTTTCAACATGAATCCTGCATGGTACACCAGGACCAAATACATATTAAAAAACACAATAAACGTAACGCCATTGGCATTTAGGTAAACAGCATTAACAGCAGCCTCATATAATCAGCTACACAAAATCTAGAGCACAGTGGAACTCCAAGATCACTAACACTCCCAGGGAAAGATTCTTACTGTTAAGCATGGGATGCACAACATTTTTCAATCTTGAAATTCTTTATAAAGCTGTCAAGGCTACAGCAGGCAGACAAGAATTTAAAACTCTCTTTTAAGGAGTTTAGAACTAACAAAGCTCTTGGTATTTTAGTGACATTGCAGACTCTTGTAACACTGAAGGCATTTAGAAGTGCTAGCAAATTAATATGCTGCACCAACTCATTTGGTGAACAATCTCATTCAGATCTTAAGCTGCTTGCCCTGTGTTCTGAATGTGTTAGCAGGCTGAAAAAATGTGAGGCGCCACAGACGCTTTCTGAAAGGCTGCTACAGTTCCTGAAGTGTAAAGCAGCTTGCTGTACTTTGGACTGATTATGGGGACAATGACAAAAACATTCCCGCTTAAAGACCACCACGTAACCATGATGTTATTAAAGTAATAGCATGAACTAGGGTTCAAGGTTAATAAAAGCTTCATAATAGACGTGAGGGAGAATTGCTGAGGAAGCTTTCAGTGTCACAGCACAATATGTTCTACAGAAACATTTATTAACATTTATTAATGAATTCCTTTACTAAGACAATGCCACGAAAGAGAGTCAGAACCACAGCAGCAATACTCGGACCTGCTGCACCACACAGAGTGCACGGGAAGTTTCATGAATAAAACCACACAGCTTGACAGCCCTGGTTTCCACTCTTCTCACGTTCCAGTAAGATCAAGTAAACAACTATCACAAGAACAACAAGGGGAAAAAAAAAAAAAAAAGAGAGACTGCTACATTATAATGTGCTATTTGTGTCATCCTACCATAGCAATAACAAATGACAATGTATCAAAAAGGATGGCAAGTTCTGGGCTGCTCCAGCCAGTACTGCTGGAGGAAATCTCTGCAATTTGCTTCCAGAAAGTAATGGATTCTCTAAGTCTATTTGGAACACACAGTACCCACAAATTAGGTGCAAATCTGTTACAAATTCACTTCCCCCATAATCCAGATATTCAAAACAAACAGCTGATAGCATGGCAATAATGATGAATACAGATGGTTCAGTTACAAAAACACTGCAAAGAGCTCAAGTAGACCAGCACCTTGCAAGAGAAGCATAAATTCAGGTCACTCTGCAGTTGCTCTGTACCAGAAGCAGAACAGGACAGAGCATCATGAGCACAGTAAAAATTTCAGTCACTTGAACTAAGTCTTTCCTGAAGCAAGAGAAAAGGAATAGCCCATTTTCAGAACTAGTTGAGCATGTTTGCTTCAACTAGAGGAGCCCAGGTGCTGAAATGTGCAGCTCAGCTCATCCAATTCATCTGTGCAGTAAAGTAACTGGCCTTCCCATAATGTCCAAAGAGGTTTTCACAATGCTATAGCCCGCAAAGTTTCCTACAATTCACTAGTTCTGAGCACGGTCATGTAGGATCTCTCACAATTATTCATTTAAGAAGGAGGTAATTAAATGAAAAACAAATACAAAAACCCACACTATCCTCCATCAGGGATGTTTGCTTACTGCCCATGCAACTCAACATCTAGAATTGGAGAGTTTTAGACAGATGTCACTACATATTGATGTTGTGTTTGATTTTTTTTTTCCAATGGTTATTTATCTGAAGGATATGATCTAGTATTGGATAAATTGTGCTATTAAAAGCATTTATAAGGAATAAGTAACACAGTCATTCCGTTCTTTACCAGCACACCATATTGATTTTCAATTTAAGAAAAAACAATAAAATGGATTATCCGCTACTTTATTTTTTTAACTTTGACTCAGTACAGCTATTCACAGGCTTAGGATGGTGCAGCAAGCGAGAACTTGAGCATGTGCAGCTGCAAGAGCGCATCATTTTTTTCACAGACTAAGAGTTATGGGATGGATTTGAAAAGTCTGAGACCTGTGTATGAAGTGTGTTGGAAATAGAAGTACAAGAGAATTCATTTTCTAAGTTCTTATACTCTTACTTTAAATCATAATAGGGGTAGAAGGAGAAGGAAGGAAATCAGATTCCTCGCATGTTTCACAATACAACTTACCATTAAGGGAAATAAATTTGTGAGTTGTTCTTTTATTGTTTCATATATAAGCTGAAGACAGATCCTATTTACATTGCCATGCTTCCAAAAGTACTCTGAGTACTTATTAGACAAGGTCCAGGAAGGACAGGCAATAAAGTTAGCTTTAACCAAAGAAATCAAAATAAATATTTGCTAAAATAACATTTCTTGAGAGTTAGCATTAAAATCAAATAGCTGGTTACAATGAGATAGCCCATAATATTAACTCATGAAATCTCTCAAAAATCTCAGCTTAATCCACATTATGCCAACAGAAACATATTTGTCTAAGAAATACATTTATCTGCTTAAGTCCATTTGAAAAAAACTGAAAGTATCAGAGGAACCTAAAATGACTGTTTTTGTCATTGCTTTTCTGCAGAACCGTAATTAAATCACTGAATACTTTCTGAAAAGAAAAACATGCAATTTCTTGCTCATAGGAATTTCACCGTTATTACAAGTATATAATAAAACAGAAACCTCAGCAATTCATGCATTGGCCTCCCCAAAGCAGTCCAACAGCAGATTGAGTAAATTACTATTAACAACTCTCCTTCCAATATTCTGCAGACTCAGATTCAAAGAATTTATTTCTGCTTCTATGGCACTTGCAGCATTCAATCAATCTTTAGGAAGCTTCCTTAGATAATCGTGACATTTCCTCACTGGGGTGTCAAGTCTGTACAAGGTCACTGCACTACAATTTATTGGCATTTTTGGAAACATAACCTTCAGATTGTGAAGTACGTGGTGACTTGTCTTAACCTTTAAGCAATACAAGAGACACACAAAGAAGAACAATGCTTTTGAGTATAAATAATCTGCTGATGGAAGGCAAAACAAAAGCGAGGGGACAACAACGGAAGATGACGGGATATTAAGGAATAAGATACTGGTCTCCCAGAGTTCAAGACTGAAGCACAAGACATCTATACACAGAACTGGAGAAGAGCCTCTTACTAACAGGACTGAACACAAATGTTTTGGAAGAACACGCTTGAAATTAGGCTGAAGGTTCTGATCACTGCTCTGCCTTGCACTGACACAGATGCAAACAGAGCGACAGATGTTCAGAGCAGAGTCAGCATTACTGAACTAAGCTTGATGATCTAAATTTCTAATTAACCTCAAAAAACAAGAACAACAAAAAAACCCCACAACTAACCAAATAAAAACAGAAACCCACAACACAAACAGGCAAAATAGGTACAGAGTCTCTAAAGAAAAAGTTCATCCCCTTACCTCTTTCATGTTCTCAAATTATTGAAATTACTCACAGGAATAAGACCTGACCGACCCCTTCATACATGTGTTAACTGAACCATGGTACAAAGTAACAGATACAATAGCAAAAGCAACTGAGAAAGCAAACTGAGAAACATTCTACAGAGCACAAATGTTTTGTGAAACAAAGCTATTTTGGTATTTATCATAAGGGCTTCATATTTGAAGTTACAGTTGCAGGAAAGTAAAAATAAATATCATGATTATCTTCCAAAATTAAAATTATTTAGGATTATTATAATAGCTGAGATTCACTAACAATACCAAAAGCATGTGTTATTGTTTGTGTTTCTCTGACTGTTTCTTTTCACCTTTATTATTCCTATTCCATTTAGGCTGAAGAAGAACATACAGTTAACAATTTCAACATCAAATATTCCAAAACAAAGTGTAAATCCTCTGAACAGTCATCTCAGAAATGCTCACCTAGAAGGCTGTTTCAAGAAATAAGTGCATATATCATAGCAACTCTATTCTGAGTATCAGAAGCATTTATTAATATGGGCAGCCATTCAAAATAGCTGTCATCTCAGATTAATTCCTCTGCAAGTCAACTGACTCATAGCAACTCTGATCTTCCTAAACTTTGTGAAGGGAGAAGCCCATAGTCAAGACATGACAGTTGCAGCAAATCCACGCAACGTGCGGTACAGGAGAGCCAGAGATCTCCAAAGCTTTTCATAGACTTAGAGAACCTAACCCGGATGTAGAGCTCTTCTGTGACACAAAGTCAATCAATTCCTTGGTAAACCATTTCGACTCAGTATTAAAAAAAAGTCTGTCCTCCTTTTCTTCTCCTTCCACTCTGCCTCTTATCCATGCTTTATTTCAGCTTTGACCCACTGTATATTCCTGCAACTTTGTTGGATTAAAGAACACTCTGAACACATAAAAAAAAAAAAAGTCCCTGTCTGAAGAAGAATAAACAGGAACCTCCTGTCCAACCTTTGCCATGCACAGATTAGAGCTACTGATCTTCATAAAGCAACCGGAGCATCTGGGCACAATTCCCTGAGCGTCCCATGACTCCCCAACTATCTTATAACCCAGAGATAGACCATTTGCTTGATGAACAGTTGAGTCATCCAAAAAATATGAAAGAGGATATTGACCTCAACCTGCCAGATGCTTTATCTGCCAAGCAGAGAAAGCAAGCTTGCCTCCTGAGCCAGACTGATGTAGGGGATAGGAGAAAGAAGAAGAAATATCCACGTTTACCTGTGTATTACAAATGCAAGGGAAAGAAAGGGACTTTCTCATAACTTGACTACAGCATCTCCCCCAACAGGGAGGACATTGAGGTCCATTCGGTGCCATAGTGACAACACCTGACTCTTATAGGCCTTTGGAAACCTGTATGTGCAGTCCAAAGGTTGACTTGAAACTGCAACTGCCCTCAGCCAAGAGGGGGAAAGCAAAGAGTCTATTTTTCCCCACACAAACTAAAGTTCCCTGCAACGGGCCTTTCTCCAAGTTCCTGCCCTATCTGGTTGTAATTTTTCCTCACATAAACTGGGAGGCCATGAACCTATAGGGTCGAGGAAGATTATGTTAGAATAACTTCAGCAGAGCACCTCCAGAACCAGAGGTAAATAAAAAACAAACACACACGTATTTCTTCAAGGTGAAACATCTGCCGATTTCCACTAGGGACATTAAATACATCTTCACAAACACTATTAATAAAGGTTCACTTTTTCAACTCTCAAAACTCTTCAGGCCTTTTGGATATCTAGATATATTTCTACTTTTATGGAAAGAATACCAATATATTTTAAGATGGAAAAATATTGCTTTTTGTTTTGTTCGTGCAGACTGAAACGGAATGAAGCAAAGTGGCAAGGAGCAAGGCAGATGAAATGGCACGTTTCTTATGTGGAAATGCGGAGTTACTCCCCTCCTCCCTTTTATTTGGTGTACTCCTGTAAGTGAATGATATTCATTAGAGTCAATAAGAACATCCAATAAGGTTACTTGACTATTATAGTTAATTCTTGCCTGTGAGCACTTAATATACAGAATACAAGTCAGCTATATTATTTTATTCATCAAGGTTAATGAATTTCCAGAACAGCTGACTGCAACTATGACATTTTTATCCTCAGGAGACTCATCCATAATTGTACACTTTAAATGCACACAAGCAGGCACAACTTTAACATTTTGCAAAATGGTACAGGAGTGTAGACTTCCACAGTTGTGAAATGTTTAAAATGTTGTAAAATGTTTATTTCCTGGCTTTTCCAGAAGTTTCATTCTGCAAATTTAGTATTTGTGTCCCTATCTATTTTAGGAAATGGAACACACATACAAAGGATGGAAAACAAGATATTAATGCAATGCCATTAGTAGAATATTGTAGTTTATATATTTCTTTTTTTTCTTCCTTTTTTTTCCCCCCTGCCCTGAGAGAATTTGAGTACTGAACACTACAATGTACAAAGAAGATGCATTAGTCCCCTTCTGTCAGAGTGATTTGCGCCCATGGCTTCTTTCTTTGTTTTGGGTTCATTTTCTGATTATTTTTGTAAAATTCTCCTTATCTGAGAAAGCCTCTCCAAGTGCATTAGGGCTTACACACTAGTTCCAGACTGTTTAATTTAACCCTAATACCTTGAGGAAGCTTCAGGATGGATTGTCGCTATTCCGATTAAGGAATCAATCCCACCCCCAGCTGAGAAGGTTAGATGAATGACTTGCCCCCAGAGGGAAATCCATGCTGCTCCACTGACCAGGAACCTCCACACAGAGCACAATACAAGGAACAAAGAAGAAGCAACAACAAAAAAAACCCCACTTATGTATTGTATACTAATTTTAAAATAGTATTTTTAATTTCCTCTAATTTTAATTTGCTCAATTCTTCCAGAAGCATGGATTCTCCTCAAGTTTTTAACTACCCTGTCAATATTCCAGCCTTTTTGTTTTCAGAGGTTAACCCACAAACCACAAAGATATCATTACACCAAGCCAATGCCAGATGTGACATTCAAGTGAACGTAAATTTCTATGACTGTACGCATAAAAACCAAGTATATCCCCCCACACTACATCCTCCCCAAAACTTTCTGATCTTTGCATGATCAGGATGTGCTACTTTGTCAGATTGCTCCTAACCATCCAGTATTTCTACTAAACACCTATTGCTAAATAAAGTATTTTATGTTGCAAAGCATAGCAGAGACAAGGTTTGTTAGCCTTAACAATTCAACAGGTTCAAACATTACAAACATTATACCTGAGATTCTATTCAAGACAAGGCATCTTTGAGCATCAACAAATACTGAGAACCACTCTCCAAAAATGCCTAAATTGGATGCATGTGTTCCACAACAGCACGCCTCCTGCGGAAAATTTTCCTCTTCCGACCAGCACAATTTCGCTATTTCAGAAACAGTTTCGTACCAATTGTACTGAACCTCTACAAAATAGTTTTCAGCAACTTTATAAGCTTATTCACAAAAGGAGTGTTACATAAGGCTGTCAAAAATCAGAGCAAAAGCCAGAATGGGGAAAGGAAACATTTCTGGGTCATCCAGACGAGGCATTGTTGGTGCTTGTAATTCTAACCATGTTGTACCAACCCTGCTTCTGCCTTTCCCAGATCGTTTGTTGGGCTACTACTTTGCATCTCACAAGGCTCACACAGCTACACAGCTGCAGGGAAATTATTTTTTCATCTTTAAATAGCTAGGTTCCAACCTTATCCCCCCTCCCATTCCAAAAATAAGGCTGTAAATGCCCATGGCACTGATTTAAATAGGAACTAAGTCACACATATCATGTGATATGTCTATGCATTCTGATTACCTAGAGGACAGGCTGGTGCATTTGCCCAGCTTACAGCTTTGGTTTTCAGGTAAAGCAGGCAACACTAACCATTTCTGTACATGTTGAATGCGAGCAGACTGTACTCCAAGAGAATCTTACATGGACTCCTTGGCCAGCTCATGCCAGGAGCTTAGAGCAAACCAATATGCGCACTACTAAAGTGTTTGCTCAGAAATTTTCACACACCTGAAACAGGCTAAAGATTTGCTAGAGTTTCTGTGCTATAATGATATATTAAGAACATATGCCAGGATGTGCTCCCCATGAAACACAAATGCACCTCCACACACAAAACTTTCCTCTAACCCTTCTCCTTCGGCCTTTCCCTTAACAACACATGAACGAGCATATACAGACTGTTACACTTGTGAGAGACAGGCAGGCGAGGCGAGCAGACATTTACATAGTGCTGTATCACAGCTCTCGATTCATTTCACTGCCAGTTTTCCTTTCACTACAGCAAAATCCTGGTTACACATTTTTTAATGAATGCCACTCCTATAAGCCCCAAATGTGACAGATCAACATGAGAGTCTATTTCTTTTCCTCATTTATCTTTTGTTTGATAGTTTTTTTTCCCTTTTTTAAATACAAGATGAGTTAAAGCAGTTTTTTTTTTTTGCATATGAAAAAATCATAATGCAGAGTGAAAAGCCTCATCTAAATGCATTTTGCTAGACAATTCCTCAAAGCTCTGTGCACAAATGAGTCCATGTAAAGCAGCAGGGCATATGCTTCTGAATAAAGCTCTCATTTGGGGGGTTGGTCCAATAGTCTTCCATGAGTGAATAAAGACCACAAACTGCAACCGCAAATATCAAAATTCATTCATTCAAATAAATTCAAACCTGTAAATCAACTTAAATATTACAGAGAGAGTCACATAAAAACAGGAAGGCTACAAAGCCAAGCATGCAAAAGGACAACTAGGTCCCTTCACTCCTTATCTCTTTCCTGTTTCTTATCTAATCTTCATCCTTTGCTCCGTGCTTCCTTCCCTTTGTGCACCCACTGCACTGCCTTCTGATCCCAGTGTTCTGGACTTGACAGTCCTAATGCCCTAATCCTATCACATGTCCTAAGTGCCAGCAAGTCACAGTGTCACCCAACTCTTCTGCACTATCCAAATTGAATCCCGTTCTCCCCACATGCTTCCAGCTATACCATCTCCTCATTACTGGTTCCCCTACTTTTTGGCCTAAACTCCCCTTCTTTTTCTGAATCCATTTCCACAATTTCCTCTGCTCTGCGAGTCCCAGTTCTCTCACCCTCACCCAGTTCCCTGACAGGACCATTCCCATTGCCAATGCCCATTATCTCTCCTCGCACAACCCTCCCGCTCAGCTCATTCTTGGCATGTCATTCCAGACCCAGGAATGGATTCTAGACACTCAGCTTCAAATCCATGCAATTAGATTTTAGCCTGAGCTCTACTTCTCCTTCCTCATCATACTCAAACACACTAATCAGCTAGTTTCCTATCTGCTCCTGACACTTCCTTCCCAATTTGTCACCTTTGGATACACACAAGAAGAGAAGAATTGCTCCTAGTTTGCTCAGTTCCTTAGGCTCTTCATCACTGCCACAGAAGCGTAGCTGGCCAGATGAACCTTTAGCATGGCTCAGTGCAGCTTTTGACTCCCTATACTCCCATGTAATCCACTTTCTCCCAAACTCTGACACGCTCTACTGCTCCTGCACACAGCCTTGCTCTTCTTTCTACGCCATGTGCCCTAACGAGCTTCCTCTTCTCCACAGCTGGATGCCAGGAAAGTTCTCTGTGAGAGCACAAGGGCTGCCCAACTCCACCCTGGCCTCGAGCAGTTGTCAGACAAGGAGTCTGGCTCCAGTCTTGCAAGGCCCGGCCTTACAGCACGCTCAGTTACTCCATGGGTGACTGCATAGCCCAGGCCCACACAGAAACCTCCAAGGCTGAAATGTACTCAGCACACACTGTGACTTCTGAGGATTTCAGTGTTAATGTCTCCACTGAGTGGGTGCAAAGGGATAGTTTTCCAAAAGCTTACAAGTTTGCCTAATTTGGGCAGGTTTTCCTCAAAAAAGGCACATCCCTGTTCAAGAGCCATTGCCTGCCAAGATTTCAAAATCTTCATCCCATCAATGGCAGTACTATAGCTTTCCAAGAGAGGCACCAGCATTTAGTGATGCAGGACACTATTCTTGAGATCAACTGAATTATCCTAACTGAAATAGAGACATGAGGGATGCACACAAAAAGGAAAAGCGCTGCAGCCCAAGCACTCCCAATTTAGAGAAAAAAGAAATGTAAGCAGTAGAAATGAGAAAACTTGAACTGAAAGTGTTGTGACCTTTGCAATAAGTAGAACTATCCACTCTGTCTAGAATACAGGCTGATACTGAGCAAACTGTCCAAGACACAATGAGCTATTGCCCAGGGTTGACAGGTGAGCAACAAAAATATTTAACAGTTCAGTTAATAAAAAGTAGCATTCTCAGTATGTCTGTAAAAAGACTAACATTCTCCTATCATAGAGCTAGGAGTCCTTCCTGTATATTCACAGATTCAGTGCAACACGAGTAAAATCTTCAAATTAAAAAAATAGCAATTTATAGCAGAGTAACTGTACCTATTGCTCAGAGAAGAGTAAGCATAAGCACTACAAAGTGTTTTTCCCATTCATGTACATAAATGCCATTAGCAGCCCTCACCTCTGCACTGCTATTAAGCAAGGGTAGAGTTTGGTCTTATCTTCAAACAGCTTCAAATGGAAATGCTGGAAAGAGCTTTCTTTTACATTCCTCCCATATAAATCCTTACGCTTTAATTTTTTATTTTTTAGTTACAAGGCAGACACACTTTACAAATAATAAGTATAGATATCAGAATGATGCCAAGTTAGACACAAAAGGAAGTTTTTGGAGAAAAAACAAAACAAATCATTTTTAATAAATTTAAATGGATGATGTCAAGCAGGTTAGGAAGACTATCTAAACATCACCGCAAAAAAGAACTCAGACAAGATCTCAAAGGGATCCACAGCACCCCTAATGCATTTGCTTGAGAAGCAGAAAGGCTAATCTTGTCACATATTATGTTTAATATATAGGTACAACATACATAGCACTATTTTCATTTTTGCACTCTAGAGCCAAAACCACTGTTTGAAAGTAACAATAAATGTCTATGTTGAGAAACAACAGCTCTTTTACTTTTACCAGTTAAACTATCTC
>JAVCKT010022229.1:0-15893 GCA_032273925.1 Rhynchotus rufescens
GGTCCAAACCCTAACACAGAGGATTTACTATTCTTCTATTCAGTATTATATTTAAAAGAAGAAAGGATAATTTACTTATCTGGGAAAAACATCATAAGTTTTGAATTTATTCAATAAGCAAGACTTTATCCTGTGCATCATAAGTTTCAAAACATAATGAAATACAAAAAACCCCAACCTTTTCATAGCAAAACCCGAGTCAGCTTTTTTTCTCTCCTAATGGAAAATAACCTTGAAAATGGCATACTTACAGTTAAGATGATGAGCCGAAGCTGTTTTTGTGCCAAAATGTTTGCCATTTCCTGTTTTGGTTAAAATAATAATAAATTACCTAGAGGTAGATGTTTTAATGCCATATTTAAAAGAACACTGAATTTAAAAGGTTAAGTTTCTGCAATATTTCTTATAAACTTACGAAACAGCATGTCAGCTATACATGTGCTATTTTAATGTCACAAACTCAGACAAGAACAAGGCAAAGAAAGAGAAATGTATCATGAGTTGCTGAGTTTGGTGATCCCAAAATTGCAATGAAACAATTCAGTGAGAAAAGAACTCTCAAAAAAAGAAGAGAAAAAAAAAAGAGGGAAAAGAAAGGAAAAAAAAAGAAAACCACACAGGAGGAGGGGGAAAAAAAAGTGCTTCAAGTACACCAGGCAGGACTTGTAAAATAAAATTACACTGAACATATGCACATTAATATTTCAACTATTTTGAAGTTTAATGCTTTAATTTTGAGCCAACCAACAAATGGGCCTGCAGCTCACTACTGTTTCACCACAGCAAGTAACACTTTTCCCCGTATTTTGGCAGCAGTATTAATGTTGGTTGACTAATTTTGTCGTCTCTTTCCAGACCTAAATGCAAAGGCACTAGCAACCACGATGTGTTTCTGCCTTCATTCTTCTGCCTTCACCTCACGTGCAGCAACCTGTGCTGTGCAGGATGAGATGCTCTATCCTGCCCAGGCAGCAGAGCCCTGGTGGCCTCAGCCAGGCCTGCACTGCACATCCCACTCATTCCCCATTATCTTTACCATGTATACAGAAATGTGTGCACATATGGGGACACATGCTAGCATATGCATCAATTATATAACACACAAAAACCCACATAACTATTTTTAGATCCTTATTTTCAAAACATAGAATTTAATCATTTGAATATTTTGGTAAAATATTGCCATTTCAGCACTGCTGAAGCCACAAGGAGCTGCATTACTGAAGCCAGGCTGCAGAAGCAATGCAACTGCAGCAACACTTGGATGAGAACCTGCTTGTACAGAGAAATGATTCTACTTGGAGACAGGAGGCAACCATGAGTGTTGACTGTTTCCTTTCCACCAGATGAGCAGAGAGGGGACAAACCAGAAAGAAGCTGAAAACAGGAGAAACTCGACTTTTGTTTCCAAGTGTTTGCTGGCAGGGCAGGTTGAGGAATGGGTGACAGCAGCAGTTGATCCCTCTTGGAAAGGCCCAGCTGAGCTGCATGGGGGACACCAGGCACATGATGCACTTAATGCGAGGGAGAACAGGTCAACCCTGACCAAGCACAGCCACCCCAGCACGGTGGGAGAGTAGGGGGCAGCTGTTCCTGCACTCAAGTCAAAGAAATTATTTTGCACTTTGAAGAGGGTAATCAAATTAGCACTTTATTTTTATACTTGGACATTAAGTGGCTTTTAATAGGAAAGCTTTTCTGGCCCCGAAACCAAAAATCATGACAGGAAGCACAAGCATCCACAAAACCTATTGAGTTAATGGTTGAGAGGGATGCGGGGTACAGGGATCGACTTTTGTCTCCGAGATAGTCATGCAGCCATTAGCAGCCCCTGAGCCACCTTTTCTAAAGCGAGTATTGTAATAACAGATATGAACAAGAAATATCTGACAAAATTTTCCACCTCATTTTCCATAGCAACATCTCTCTGCAAAAATGCAGACAATTGCCAAAAAAAAAAAAAAAAAAAAAGTGCTTTAAACACACAGAGAATCATTTCCTCGCTCAAATTCTCACCTCTTTTCTGATACATAAAGTCTTTTTTTTTTTCTTTCATTCTTTTAAATAATCAAGGTCTTTCTGGATGATTTGAACCTTGATAGTGGTAGAGAAAGCAAAGCAATCAATGAATTCTCATTAAAAGAAGAAAACACAGAGAAAGCAGAGTACAAGGAAGAGGAGGAAGAGAAATCCACAGTGCAGCATCAATTTTAATCCCTTACTTAACTGCAGTGCCAGCATCCACATCATGCTGGATTCCCCCAGCAAGGCAACAGAGAGGGTGTCAAAGCTCCTGGGGTCACAGGGCTTTGGGCTGGCATTTGGGCCAACCACAGTGTGGTTGGCAGACGTTTCTCGTGTGTTCTGCCTGGGCCACACTCTTCTGCGCAAATACATGTGCTTGGTAACGCCTTGTGCCATGTCTTAGACAAGCACAGCAGGTTACAGTGTCTACAAAACACAGCTTCACTCCCTGGGAAGACCCCAGGGCACTGTCACCCTCGGGAGCTTGAGCTCATGCCCGCTGCTCAAAGTCTTATCTACGCCCGAGATCACCCCTCAACTTCTGATATGGCTCAAGCACTTCTCTGTACTGCTCCAAATGAGGACACAGGTTTTGCAACAACTCAAGGTAACACAAATATTTCTGAATGTAAAAAACAAAATCTTTGGTTTTCTTGCAAACACATATCACAGGTTTATGTCAAAACTGGAAAAGTCTGAAGTTTTCAATCCCGTTTTTCCTCATTAAGTCCCTTTCTCCCTTAATAGCTAAGAAATATACTGGAGGAAGAAGGAAAAAATAAAGAAAAAAAAAAGTCTATTTGAAAGTAAACCATGCTTTTGAGTTTGCCTGTAGAATCTCATAGAAAATCTGTTGTGAAAAAGAATGGCCCATTAGGTTTTTGGTGGTTGTTTAAACCATTGTCAACATCAAAAAAAAAAAATCTAAATAAATCTAAGTCTTAGTCTGAACTAACTAGCAACTTCTTGTTCAGGACACTAGCAATATGTCACCACAAGAATTATTAACACTGTTTCTAGCGATGGAAATGTTAAGTAAATAAATGACTAAGTCTGGTCTGACACAGACTAATGATGTTATAAACATGTATAAAACTGCTCTTTCTCATAATACATCATGTTCTGTTCTCATTTAATAGCAATTATTAACCTTGAATGTTTCCTTTTGAGAAAGTTTCTGATCTCTGGCATCAGGTTAACTTACATGCTACATTATGACAGTTATGAAATGTTTACATGGCAAAATATTCCCATCAAAATAAATTCTTTTTTTTTTAATTTAGAAATTGAGGGCAGGGGGAAGAGGGAGGAAAATGATTTACCAAAAAAATGAAGCCTGGTTTTACAGGCTGTGCTGGCAAACAGTTCAGTAAAATAAATGCCACAGCCAGCCACAGTCAATAGAGTTCATGCGAGGTTACACTGAACCATAAAAACTGAGCAGAATGCTCAGTCTCTGTTAATATTGCTTCAAAATGGTGATATCTCCATTAAGGCAAATGATACTAGTATGAAACAAAGTGAAACCACAAGCAGAATGAGTGTCAATTTGACATAACAGAGAAAAAGCTTGAGGGGAACGATTACAGGTATGAACATGACCCACTTTTTCTGCAGATAAACAGTTTTACAACCAAACCCAACGACTTACCTGCCTCTTGTCATCTGGTGCTTTAAGGAAAAGTGCATTTATTACAGCAATGGTATAAGTCTGGATTTCTTGATCTGTCCTGTTCAGAACAAAATAATAAACAAGATAAAAGCATATGCATGCAAGCTCTACAAACCACTCCAGTTGCCCTAAACCAGAGGTGACAAACAAGTTGCAGCTGCAAGTGGAGGGACTGTTTCCACTTACTGTTAACTATGTCAAGGGTAGGGAATTAGTCAAAGCCAACCATCAAGGTTATGTATTTATGATTTAGAAGAGAAACAGAAGGTTCCACAGGGAGGTTCAACAGGAAAGGTGGAACAACTCAGTCCCTAGCAGTACCCTTGGCCCTCTGCTGACTACAGCAGGATCAGAGACCACCAGTTTATGCCAGATGCTTGACAGCTGAAGGCAGAGGAGGGCAATCTTCCCTCAAGTGCTCTGCAGATGAACATGTCTGCATAAAAAGCATTTTAGACATTGTAAAATTCCTCAGCCATGAGGCAAGCACAACTACTTTACAATACACTACTCTGTGTTACAAGGGGCAGCTTCCTTTCATGCATGTTAACAGCAGCACCTTGCTGTTAAAAAATAATAATAAAAAAAACCCCACACACAAAACAAACAAACAACCACAGAAAAAAAAACAGCAACTTTGAGCAACCTCAGAAATCTGGCTACTGGTTACTCAGCAAAAGATTAGGGATGTGAAAGGCAGCCAGAAGGTTACTAGTCTTTATGTCCTTCTTATTTTAAACACTGTGCTTATTTGGGTGAAAAATTCCCACCTCATCAGGCTGCAGCTGAAGACACTCACCCTTGGAGATGTGGGATTAGCTGCCCAATGGTGATCTCCTGGGCCACCTTCTGGTACAGGTCATGGCTATTGAGCACCATCGATTCCAGGATTGCCAGTGACCGCTGCAAGATAGAGATGTCCGAGGCAAACTTGTTCACGTAGCTTGCTATCTACAAATGGAAACATGTGGAAGAGCTTACATCTTGTTATGAGTTTGAGGAAAAGGAGAGAGAAAACTGTGAAGATGACACAGAAAGGCACTAGAAATGAGGTCATCCTGTGCATGTCTCAGACATCAGCGAATACCTGAAAACAAACAACCAACCTGGCCACTCATTCCTTCAAAGGACACAATGGCAGATACATCAGCTGGCTTGAATCAGTGTAGAATTATATTAATATTTATACCAGCAAAATACCTACTTCAACTTTAAGTTACTGTGCATAAGATAAATGAACATGAAAGAACTACAAAGTTTATATTTCCAGGTTACAAATTATAACTCAGTTGATAATCAGTTACCAGTTCAACCAGCTCTGCAACTCTTCAGAGAGTGGAGGCTCTCTTTCTAGCTGTTCATTTCTTCGCTAAGCTTTGCTTTTCCTGAAAGCCTCCACGAACAAATGTCTCACTAAGGGGACCCAGGGCTGCAGGGAGCTTCTGCAGCATGGCAGTGGCCTGCATGCCCAGGTCTGCTGGACCACCACGGCTGTGCAAGCCCTGCAGCCCCTGCTGCCCCTTCTGCTGGCCCAGCTTCCCTGAAAGAAGCCTGTCTTCTGCAGACAGAGGAACCAAGCACCACCTGAATGGTGGCTTTCTTGAATGGGCTGGTATCGGCACACTTGAACACAACATCACCTGAAGTAGCAGAAACACATACTCCATAGACCAGTATTTTCTCTTTGCAGTCAAGTAACTAAATGTAAATACAGAGTTTGATGCATTCTTTTAGAAAGACATCAAGTTTGTGACTTTCCTAAGTAGTCATGCTGCAAGCTATTGATGTGATTACACTGTTTCTGATTCTGGAAGCTCACTTGGAACCTTTTTGCCTCTTGGAGGAAAGAAAGTCGTGCCCTATGCTTGGAAAAGCTGCCCAGCTGACTGCAAAATTCACAGTTAAATATTAGTGTATGCCAAGAGACATTATTTTTCACTTTTTGTGACATTCAGCATAGTGCTGAAACAGCAAAACACCTTTTTTTTGTAATTTTGGTTGGAGACTATGAGGCAAGAGGGAAAGGTTTATCCTCTAATTTATTGCATTGCTGTCGCTTGTTCTGCTACTCGCTTTGCATTACCTCAACAGGAACACTCTATACTGAATATAACAGGCTGCCTTTACAGAGAAATAAAGAATAAATCATGCACAAATGGAAAATAGGAGGAGAGGAGCAACTCAGCCTTTTCCACGCCAGGCCTTCC
This sequence comes from Rhynchotus rufescens, assembly GCA_032273925.1. Lineage (NCBI taxonomy): Eukaryota > Metazoa > Chordata > Aves > Tinamiformes > Tinamidae > Rhynchotus > Rhynchotus rufescens. The sequence goes on from JAVCKT010022229.1 coordinate 5,905, forward strand.
AACTCCGTTGCCTGCAAGTCCTGACCACAGATAACATTTACATCAGGAGGTCACGCACACTCTGCTGTTTTAAGTGATAAGCATTTAGCAACATCGGGCTGCCCTGCCTCTTTGAATGATAATGCAGATGTTTCTGATGTCCTGCAGCCAGGGCTGCCAGATGTCCAGACGTGCCACAATATGGGCAGCACATACATATGGACAGCACACATATGTGCACAGAGCAGCTCCTCCCTGCTCCTGCACTGATCCAAGTGCTCTCCAGGTGCCTCCCAGGCACCAGGCAGGCAGGGACGTGCGGGGCAGCAAGAACGCTGCGCGTCTCCAGTGTGGCCTTCATCATCGGACCGCTCTTACCTGCCTCTTCAGGGGCACCAACAGGTATCACTGGGACTTTGTGCAGCATAAATACTTCACTTTTGCCATAATTTACTTCCCTCCTTCCCGCTAGTATAAATGCTTCACTGGAATATAATATATTCCTGCCAGGAATTACCCTCATTAAGGATAAACCACTTGCTCAGCAAAACACTGGTAATTTTAAGCACCTGCGCTGGGCATATACGGCCACCTACGACAGAAGAGGTTGGATGCTAAACTCCCCATCATCTTTAAGGAAAACTTAAAAGACTTTATAGGTCTGCCTTCAGTGCTGTGCTCAAACAAGAGTTATGTAAAGGCACACAGGAAACATGTAGAAGACTAAACCAGGCCTTCTAGGCTCTCTTCCTCTCAGGCATCACCCCATGTGCAGATAAAAAAAAAAAAAAAACACAAAAATGAAAAAAAATTGAAAAACGGTGAAAGAAACAGTTTTGATCTTGAACCATTATTATATTTGTTAGACATTCACCTGGAACATTTTGATGTCACATTACATTTTGCAAAGGTACGGAAAAAAAACTGATGCACTGTTGCTCTCTGTGAAGTCCTTTTGCATAGTAAACTTTTCAAGTGAGTATTATTTTCAAGTGAGGAACTAGTGACAGCTTTGACAGATTTTCCCTGCTGCCACCCCCTTCTCCTGTACAGCAAATTTTAGAAGGCAGAGTAAACAATATAGCAAGGTTAAAAGTCTGCATCACACAGTTATGAAACAGCAATTATATAAATAATGCTATATTTTTAAGTGTCTCAACCAACATTACAAACCTTCATTTCTCCTCCTGTAAATTCTAACAATGAGAGTACCAAAACTACTGATTTTATTTTGAAGCCTAAGTACCCTGACATTTTCTAAGAACTGTCCATTCAAATCCTTTAAGAATCTATGAAAGCTCAGCCTAAAAAACTACACTGTCAGAAAGAAAAAGGTATTGATCGAATCTTGCATATCATAAGAATATGCACAACATTTGTTTGAGGGAAAAAAAATCAGTCTAACTCCCCATTCCAATTTGGCTGCCATTCAACGTGAAGGGAAACTTGCAGGGCACAGGCAGGTCTAGCAGGACTGTGGAGCATCCCTGCAGTTTGCAGACACTTTCCAGCTCCCTTATCCAGCCTGCCAACAACCTGAACTGGCCCATCAGCAACCTCTGGAAAGGCCTGCCAGAAGCCAGGGCGAGGGGAGCAGGAGGGAGCAAAGCCGCAGCTTCATATCAGCGCAGCGCGGTCCGAACGTCCTTCGTGACTTCCCATGAGGATCCCCCCTTGCCTGCTCGCAGCCCCCGGGGAGATGCTGCTGTTCCACCCTCCCACATGTCTGACACTGAGCACTAATATTTTGCCTGTGCTTTTTCCTGTTTTTTTTCCCCTCTTTATTTTTTAAGCATACATACAATGGATGTTGACAGGGCTGGAAAACAATAACTTGAATCACAAAAGTAGACCGAATTCAACTGATTTTTGCAAGTATCTTAATAAACTCATTACTCGCTAGAAGATTCTGTTAACACGTTCTGCGCTTGACCTTGTACGTCATGAAGTCAGTTAAAAACCAGATGCATTATTTTCTTTGCCACGGGAAGATAAAATTTATTCATTATTTACCCACCAGCCTTAAAAACACGACACTGGCACTTCCGCAACAAAAACCTCAGGTAATGTCACAGTACACTGGTAGCAATCACTGCCAAAGGAGGCTGCAGAAGCCAAAACTACAAACCAGCTCAGAAAGAAACCAGGTGAATTCACAGAGGATATATCTGCTGGTGGCTCTTGACTTCTTTTTCAGTCAGAAAATCCTTCAACACGTGCTGGGACTTGAAAGAGATCATTTTGCAAGTATTGTTTTACACACGCTTTTCCTAAATGTCTGCTCCCAGACGCTCTATCACTGAACCTGTATATATTTTTTTCTTACAAATAACAAGTTTGATGACTAAATTTGAAATTTAATTCTCTTTTCACATTTTTCCCAACTTCTGACAAAAGTATGTTTGTTCTTTTGTTTGATGGTAGCAATCTTCTAACCAACTTTGCACTGTAAGTCTCCAACACATTTTGTTAAAAAGTGGGAAGATCTTTCCTGTAGGATATACCAGTCCTATCATTGTTCCTTCTATCATTTTACAAAAGTAACTATAAATTTTTAAAGCTTATATATATGCATTTTAACATAAGTTACATTCTGACTTCAATCTGATTTTAAAATTCTGTGTAAAGAGACTTCTGGCAAATTAAAACCCTCTGTTTGACTTCAAGATGTTACTGTTTAAGAGGACAGCAAATGAAAAGCAACAAGAAATTAATTCTTGAATCTATTACACCACTGCCTTTTAAGAGTACCTCTGGGCAACAGGAATCTGTTACATCTGTCTATCTCCCTACATACGTGAAAAAAAAAAAGAGAATGTTGCAAATGATGAAAATCCTGCTTCAAAACCACAGTCCTTAACTGCAAGAATACAGGACTGCAATGCTCAATTTTGTAAAACTCAGCAGATTTCAGATTAATAAATTCAAGTTGTAATCTAACTCACATCTTGTCCTACCATACCCTCGGAGAAAATATTTCAGTACTGTTTCTGTTTCATGAAATATGGTACTACTTATTTGAGTTTACATTAAATCAAAATCCTTATTTTTGCTTTAACTGCATGGTATCTGCACAAGGAGACCACATGGTAAGCCAGCAAGCGATTTCTTGTGTAACAAGCCTCGTTCAGGTTTGATCCCATTACACTTCCATTGGCCAGAGCAGAAGTTAGGCCAGATCCTGCAATTAAAAACATATACAACTTCAAACAGCACTTTTAACCCATATTCTTGTACTTCTTCTGACCAAACAGCGACTTGAACAAAATAAATATATCATTCCTGGAAAAGAGAAGACATCCCCAAACACAGCCATGGATAAGCACACCAGTATAAAACACCGCGTTGGTTACAAATTTACCTTTTTAATGAATGCCACAGAGAATGTATCCCACGATACAATCCCATGATCCATCAGCTCAACAAAGGCAGTCAGTGTAAAGGACAACATATCTCCAAAGCTGCAAGAGACAGGAGTCGTGACACGTTAGCAGCAGTGCAGCGGGGCAACGACTCAGGGCAGAAAGCAGCAGGGAGCTTTTAGAAGCCCGGGGCAAGGAAGCCAATATGGACTAAGAGGTAGCGGGAGAGCAACAGAGCAGCGCGACAAACGAGCTCCGAGATAAGTTAGCACGGGCATCAAGAACAGTCATCTGAAAGAAAGCAATTTTGTAAGAGAATTAATTCCCAGGATAACATAAGGAAATCAGACACTCCAAATTCCACTGTTCTATTTAATCCAGATTAGTAGAAAGTTAGTTGGCTGTTTATTCCTTCTCTTACAAAGAAGCAAATCTATTTCAAGAATGGACCAGAAGAGAGAGATTTTCCATGCAGCATCTATTTTCTAATAGATAATGCTTCAACTTAAATTTCTTTTAAAAGAGGTATATATGCAGGTTATCTGTAGGCAACCATGTAAAGCATATAAACAGAGTTCCAGCAGTTTAACCAAGACTGCAGCTCAAGTTGCTTTGGGTTTGGAGGTCGCTATGCTGTACAGTTACCTGTAAAGTTGAGTTCAGTGCATCTCCATATTAGGCCAACTACACTCGAAGAAGGTTTAAATTCAACGTAGGTAATATGGTCTATACTGGCTGCACAGGAGTTTTCAATGCTAAATCTGTTTTCAACCATTAGCCTAATTTCTATATGTAGTCATGGTACCAAACAGCCAGCAACCATAATGATTTCAATGGAGCCATTCAATGAGGCAACTAGTCAGAAGAAAGGGCAGCGCACAGAGTCCTAAATGAAGCAGCAGATTACCTCTCCGGGCATGCCAAAAGGCCTGCAAGACACTCTGCCACCAAGCCATTAACAAGCATAAGCGTGCAATCAATCTAAACAGCATGAATAGTCCCACCGACTTTAACGCAACAGCTTACATAATTAAAGCTAAGCTTAAAGAGCTCTGCCAGACTGGAACTATAATGCTCAGCGTGTTGAAAGACTGAGTCTAACAATGTAACCGTAGTTAAAATGATTGTGAATGGTAGAGCTTTTCGGGTAATTTGAGCCTCTACAATCCTGCATCAGCCCAACACAAATAAATTAATGTCCGTTCAAATGTGTGGCATTTACTATGGAACAGAGGAGTGGGCTGAAAAACAGATTCTGTGCAGCTATTCCAATAGCCACTGGATTTGACTTAATCTTCCATAAAGGATGCAACTCATCAAAAAAAGCTGCATAGGGGCCTTGTCCTCTAAGGCAGCTCATCCTCACTGGGACTCCAAAGAAGCCCTCCACTAAAATTTAACTCTGCAGGGGAGGAAGGAAAGGGAAGGAGGGCAGGATCTCACCCAGAGTTAAGTAAAGGTGTTTCCAGTATCTTTGGTTATTTATGACAAAGCAAAAAGACTCTACAGGCAAAGAAGAAAAACACAGGTCTTAAAAGAATTCTACCTAGTTTTAGAGAATTATATTATTCAGTAAATATGTGATTTTGGGGGTTTTGCTTGTTTGTTTGTTTAATGCTGCAAATCTCTTAGGAATTGAAGCAGTCATCATGGGCATTCCGGAGAAGCCAGGATTTCATAACAAGAAGACAATGACATTCTGCAGGTCACGTATCAGATCCACTCCTCTTACTCGCCCCAAGGCGCTTCTTTCAAATGCAATGGTGATTTACAAATGCCCAAAGAACTTCCCTGAGAAAAGTTCCTTTTCTTTCCTAAAAGCTCATACAAAATTCTCATGTTCCTTCATGCAAGAATCCTGCTTGAATATATAGAATTCTGTTGTTTTATGAAGCTATAGCAAATCACAGATCCAAATCTAGAAAAAAAATCTAGAAAAAGACGGTTCATATGGACTGAAAGGGAAGATAACAATGTCTCTTCAGTATCAATCTGAAGGTGATAAAAATCAAGATAAGAGATAAAACAATCTTATGTATTGTTTCAAAATTCAGTTAAGTGTATTTACTACCTAAATTGGTGGTCTTCTGCAGATCAACTGTGAATGAAAGCCCATCCCACAACAGGCAAGGATGAGCAGCCTGCGGACGCTCTCCTTCAGAGCATGGTGACCTCAGCTCAGTTTAGTTTCACCCTTGCACATCCCAGCCTCATTCGCTCCTCTCAGCGAAAGCCCAGATTAATCCAGCCCATTAAGACGTCCTCCTCCATCCCTTAGGAGAGTGATGAGGGCTGGCTTAAGCACATGAGCCTTGTTTTAGGACCAGTCGGGATGCCACAAGGGTTGCAGGAGGCCAAGGTCCCTCTCGGCTCAGGAGGCCCCAGCAGATGTCACTCCTGCACCAGCAGCAGCAGCTCCTCTCTGCAGGTTGTGTAACAGCATCTTCGCACAGGGACGCACAAACACATCTATTTGTTCTGAATATCTGTATCTGGATATACAGGCACACGGCTTCACGTGTATATGCAGGAGCATTGCAAAAGTGAAGCTTAAAGCCTAAGGAAAAGCCCAGCCTGAAACGAAAGCTATCTCCAGGGTAACTAGCAGGGTAAGGATTCATAACCAGCAAGATAAGGATTCATGGATTTCTGGAAGCGAGGAGTAATCTCGATTTGTTTTTTAAACCCATGGAGACAGGTAGCAATACAAATATACTTCCAAGCATTTCATTTTAATGCAGATGGGCACACTTCATCATTAGAAGTGCCAGGTAGACCAGATCCTAGGAATTTCAGGAGAATCAAAGCTTATTCATAAAAGTAATTAATCTTAGAAAATAACTGGCAAGTGCTGTTGGACTCAAAATCTCAGTGAATAACTATTTAAGTTATATAAAAAGTCCAAATGATGATGGGGAATCTTTCCAGGTTCCTCCGCAGCACGAGGCGCGGCCATCCCACGAGTATCAAAATGACTTGATGGTAATCCCCGAGGAAGGTGCTTTATAACGTGTGTCATGACAGGAGGGCAGAAAAAAGCCATCAAAACCATGCACCGTGTAACTGCAGTTCCCTATCTCGCCAATGCTGGCACTTTAATGATTCATGGTGTCGGGGCTCCAGGTCCCAAGGGGGCTGCCCCACGCGGGGACAGCTGTGACACCGGTGCTCTCTGCGCGCGGCTTCCGAGGTTCCCGAGCCCGTCCCGAAGCACCTCGCCGGGCAGGGCAGCTTTGGGCCGAGGCCCCCGCGCCTCGTGCCGAGCACCGAGCCCTGCGCCGAAACCTCCCCAGCGCCTGCGCCCGGCTCCTGATGCAGGGCTCCCAGCACCTGAAACCCGCAGGACTGAAGAGCAAGTCAGCTGTGTCTAACGTCTACCTTACCTTTTTTTGGATTTTACAGAAAGATCAAGTCAAAGCCTGTCAGCTTATGTTTCTTAAAATTTACTGAGTTATCTTAGGAAACAAGGGAAAAAAAAAATCATCCCACATATTTTGGTGCTACTTTTTATTTCTCTAAAAATAAAAGTGAATGTGCATGTGACTTTGAATGACATACCTGTCCCTTACCTGCCTTCATAGTATCATTTCTACGTGTAGAAAACTTCTTTTCATCATGTGTGCTAGTTAATCCTCCAGATGCATATAGAGAGCTGCAGCTGATATTCTGAAGGATGCCTAAAGCAATTTGGCTTTCTTATCAAAATAAATTAAAATTAATGGGACTTGAGCATCCAAATCCCCTAGAAATTTTCGAAAAAAAAAAAAAAAAGAAAACCCTCAAACTATGTTTATACGCATACTGAACTGAGCACTACCGCTGCTGAGGTATAATGACACAAAAAGATTAAGCTGTTCAAATGCTTCTTTAAATCAAGCAAATTACTCAGGCTCAGCTGCCACTAGGTCATGAGGCAGCAGTAGGAGCTTTTCAAACCTTGCTGGGCTTGTATTGTTTATGTGATTCCTGATAAAAGTTGAAGAGAGAGAAACTGGAAATTAACTGTTGCTGGTCTCTCCTGGCCACCACACAGCTCCAGGGTCGCTAGGACGAGCTGCCAGAAGGAAAACATCCCCACATGGAGGATCTCGCCGAGGCCAAAGAGACCCGGAGCTCCTGATCCCTGGCTGGGCAGAGGGAGGGCCACAAGGAAACAACCGTAAGCAGGGATGAGCAGAGATCAGTCAGCAACTGTGCTTGCTGCCTAATACTAGGCAGTGAAAAGGGCCTCAAGTAACTCGCATGAACACCAAAGAGGAAAAACAGCTTCCTAAGTTGGTACAAGGATAAACGGCCATGGATAACTGTGAACAGGGGAGCAGAATTTATCTCAGAGGACGAGAGCTCTGGAAGAGCGAGGAGAGTAAGAACCTAACGGTGCCTGTGGGGAGGTCGGATGATGATGGATGCTTTGCAAGTGCAAACAGCATCCAGCACCTCTTTTACTGCTATGATTTCTTTGCTGCTGCAACACAGCTTTGTTTCTCCCTGTAACCTTGCTAAGGGTGAGGGTAAGGCACTGCCAAATTAGACAAGGAGCAATTCAAACTTGCTCAATACTTGTTCTGCATAGCAGAAAATAACTGAACAACCTGCAAGGCGGTTGTCTCTGTTTCTCTGGGTGATTACAGAAAATGCATTTAACTGCCACACTGCCACAGGCACAGATGATTTTTTGCATCCTGCCAAGCACCACTGGCCTATTTCTTTGCGGTCCAGTCTTGCTGGGACCATTACAGGAGATCAATGTGACCAAGCTCGAACCACCGGCTTTGCAAGGACCCAGAACAGCTCTGGCACCTCCGTGTCAGGGCTTCTCCGTGCTTGACAAGTAATTCCAGCTAAACCAGGCCACAAATTTCAAACAGTGCAGCGGTTATTCTTCAATAAATTAAGGTGCTGAGACTGTTGTTATGGATCACGATAATCCACTTTGAGGTAAGTTAAGCATTTGTCTATGAGGGGAAGCAGCCCAAAGGACCCATTATGCACCGGTTCTTCATGAAGGTGTGATGAGAATTGTTTGTTCTCTTTCTCTTCCATCTTTTAAATTCATATTTTTAATTACTTCATGGCAATTTTCCTGAATAGACAAGCCTTTAAAATGCTAGGAAAAAAAACAAACACACTCTCAAATCAGTGTAGTTAGACTACAATTCAACACTGCAATGCAAAGGTCAGTTGATAGAGCTGTTTCACAGGAAAATACTTTTCATTTGTTTTTTGAATCCAAGTATTAGCCAATGTGCTTCGAAAATAAAATGGGAACCAATAAAACTGAAAAGACATATGGAAAAAGAAACTCACATTTTAGGAGAAAAAAAATCCCTTTATGTGAGAAAGTTTTTAGGCAAGCCTTCTCTGTACAAGTCAGCTTTTAACTGAGGCAGCTTCTCCAGGCTAGCATGTGCAAGCTACCAGAGATAAAATTAAGTATTAGCACTTTAGGAAATAATATTCCATTTTATAAATCAAAAGCGACTTTTTCTCAACCAGTATTTAGTTTCTCTAAAATAACTAGTCATGAATGCAGGAAGCAGAGGCTGCACAAGTCAAGAGATTGGCTATCTTACTTTTTTTTATGTCTTTTTTTGTTATATCAAATTGCAAATTTATTTTTCGAGTTCCTAATTCATTGTGCCTCCTCCTTTTAATGTACTTGTTAAATGTAATTTACAAAAAATAATCGTGACATGAGGTAACTACAGGCATACAGCATTACCTTATCTATTTCACCTTCAAAATGAAGGAACAGAACAGGTTCTCATACTACTGGTTTTGTGCCCAGACAAACAGCTCTAGCATCTCTCCCGGCCCAAGCACCAAACTCAAGATCTTCTGTTGCTGTAACTGTATTATTTCACATGCTGCTGATGGAAATCACAGCATTGCATGTGTACTTTCCTGCAAACTGAAGCTTGTAGAGGTGGGATTTAACATCTAATGTTAGAATAAACTTTGGTCATGAACTGCATCCACAGATATGTTGTGGTCTACATCTATCTGTAGGAATCCTCTTAAAGGTCTTGCTTCCATGAGTAAGCAGGACAACTGTGCAAAAAATGAACCCAGATCAGTATTACCAGCTCCCGAAGCCAGAGTACAATGCAACTATCAGTCAGTCCCTCAGACCTCTTGTGAACTGTTCAGAGGATACTCACACAATTTCATGTGGAGAGGCCTAAGGGAGGAAAGAATTTGGAAGTAGAGCGGAGTACAATGCAGGGAGTTGAGCTGCTCCTCTACAACTGCAGCAGCACATATTTTCCTAACAGTGAGGGGTGGGAATTTTAAATTCACAGGAGACAAATTGGCAGGGGTGATGCTGCCAAAGATTCATAAAGCGTCATGACATTTTAAATATCTTCCTCAAAATCTAAACTTCTCTATTAAGACACCATTTGATTTGTGTTAGATGAAGAAAGGGAATAGAGAGGATTGAATTTTCCTGCCAAATTTCCTCTTACTGTTTTATTTTATCTATTAGACAATGATTTAATGATACATGTTTCCAATCTCTGTTTAGAGCAGCTTTGTGAAAGCAAGATTTAGCACATGTTCCAATGGGGAGCTGCACTCCCTGCATGCGAAATCACATCAGGCTCTGGGAGCGACGGATGCACGGTTAATTGTTGAATTATTCTTTTG
>JAVCKT010022230.1:0-19057 GCA_032273925.1 Rhynchotus rufescens
CTGAACATGTGGGGGTAAAAGAGATTGGCAGATCAAATATCATCATGGATTTGATAATAAAGAATACAAAAAATCCTGCTGCCTGGTTTCCAGCTAACCACAGCTGGAGCAAACCTCACACTTCCTTTTGAAGAAGATGTCCTCAAAGCGCCGCTGTTTGGGCGGCCCTGCGAGCTCCCCTTGCACGGGCAGGATGTGAGTGTTGCTGCGAGCTGTGCAGCTCCTACTGGGTCCCGGGCGCTGCAGCCCCGCGCTCCGGCGAGGGGAGAGTGACATCTAGAGCAGGCAGGAAACACTGCCGGGCGGTTCTGCCTCGCGTTCCCATTCCGTAAGCTCCCAGGGAAGGACTTGGTGCCCAGCTGGCTAGTTTAGCTTTGGCTGTGGTTCTAGGAGAGACGCCTCCATGAGCCTATCCATGAATGCTGCATCAGCATTTGTTTTTCTACTTAGGCTTGGGTGTGAATCATGTAGAAATTTTTCGTCTGCTGAGTAAGACTTTGTTTTATTCTGCTGGCTGGCACAACAGTCCAATTGCTTTGAAGGAGTCCAGCCAAAATCAGAATCTGATCAAATGGGATGCAGTATTTTAAGTTTCCTTTTGACATATCAAGTATTGAAAAATCATAATAAATCCAGTACTTGTTAAAACGCAGACATTGTTGGCATTATAAAGATATATATGTATAAAGAAAATTTGCTACAGCAGCAGAGTATTCAGCTGTTTAACATACAGATTTACTCCTTTCCCCAGCCACTACTGCTATGAGTTTTAGTTCTGATGTTATTTGTGACTAGGACCATGATATTTCTCCTAACTGATGCAAAACATTGTATTTTGTTAAAATAATTTAGTTACTAACTAGCATGTGAAAGCACATGGAAAGAGACAGAACACATGGAAAGCAGTCATGGTGCTATGTATATTAAAAATAAATGGACAAATAGTCCTCATGAAAGTCTTTTTAAGCCCATGCATTCCATCCTAGCTACAAAGACCCAAAACTGTGTCTATTTTATCTAAACAATTTTTGGGAAAAAAATGTAGCCTTATGTTTTCTCAGCCTATTACAAATTTGTTAGATAAGGATTCTGTCTCAGAGGGAGATTTTGTATTGCCCACATATCTGGTTGCTAGAGGCAAGTAAGACTCTCATTCTGACCCAGGATCATTTTACAGGTGCATTCTACACAATTTCATTTATATGCAAATAAACACCCGGGTAGAGAATAAAAAAGTCCAACAAGAAAAATCTGTCAGATCAGTGAAATATATATTTTTGTAATGTGAAATAAAAGAATTCTGCAACTCTGTTGAACCACTGCTGGAACACAGTGAAGAGGCTGTGTGAAAAGGAAGGCAGTCAAAGCCAACATGAACAAAGCCAGAAGGGAGAGGGCAAACAAGTTTTACCCCTGCCCTGAAAACCACAGTAGGTATCAGAATGAAAACTAGTAAAAGTGAAGGCATGACATTAGTTAGAGAAGAAGATGATAAATGCTCACTTTTCTCCACTTTCTTATGAGAACAAAGAGAAATTCTAATGGAAAAGCAGGACATTTTAAGATAATTGGAAAAATATATTTACTCAAATAACCCATGCTTGTCAGTGAAACTCACTGCCAAAAGATAAAGTTCAAATCATGAACATATAATTAAAAATTATTCACACATTCACAAATAATGAAAATATTCATTATTCTCTGTATTTGGCACACCTCTTCAGAAACATCGTGTATTTGTCCACATTAGAGATAAAGTTTGCATGGTTTAGACTCCTATGTTAATATTGATAACTGAACTCTTCTCAGTTATTTTTCCCAGGCACACTAATTAAATTGCTGTTGGGGCCTTCTTTACAATTTTTGTGTCTTGTCAACTGACCATCTGGAAGACAAAAACTGTGAATCACAAGTGGAATTGATGATAAATATTAACTGTAATCCCTATTTTCCTGGCATTAGAAAAGCAGTATCTATTAAAATCAATCACTACATTAAGAATACTATACACCAAAGAACGTACTTGTACAACCAGCAAGAAGCACTGGAAACAGAATAAATACAAAGCCCTCTTGTGCCTTGCTTCATTAACATGATGGCAATTGCATCTCAGGATATCACTGTTCAATCAAATCTCTATTTAATAGACGGGATTTTTTTCCAGCAATTCTCCATGGTTCTGTTCTGATTTTTAAATCATAGAGCACAGTTGGTGCTGCAAATGTAATTACCATGTTGCTGATCTGCTTTCTTTATATGAAACAGTCTATTGTGAGCAATCATTTAAAGCAATGCTCGGAGGGGAGCACCTTGCAGTTGGAATACTGTAAACATGCCAGTTTTTGTATTTATGACATAAGCATGGGAACTTAATTTATTTACAGGAAGAGGCCTTGAATTTCCTGGCTAAAATATACTAGCTTTGCATAGATTTGGAGGATAAATTTACCCTATTGTGTGGAGCTGAATATGCTCTCTGCATTCTTAATTTAAATGCTAGGGATTGTTTTCAGGAAAATGTCAGCGTAATTGTTCGAAGCAGAGCTGTGTGCCAACACAAAAGTAAGAGCCGGAGAACAATTTTACAGTGATACCCTATCAAAATGAATGAGAAAAGCATCAGGAACTAGTAAACAGAGTTGGAGGGAGGAGGCAGGAACTGTTGAGCTGCAGCCTGTCTCTGCCAGTGACTCATTGGAGCCCTCCAGACGCGCCGCACTGACCTCCTCTGGCACCGCTGTTACCCACTGGGTAGAGGCGGCCAGGTTGGCACAGCAGTCTGAAAAGACATGCTGAAGATGAGAATCCTAACTGGAAGTACTGTAAAAGTACTAGGAGCTACTCTTGGTACATATGATTTAGGAAGAGGGAGAGAATGCTGTAAAAACCTCTCTGAACAACCTAGAAATGCCTTTCTCTCTTTTGGCAGAGCTCTCTGTGTTCATTTGTCCTGGTGTATGAAATGCACTAGTGAATTAAATACACCCAGAAACATTCACTGAGGTCAGCTAGCACCAAGTAGCTTCTGTCCATGCTCCTGAAATCCCTCTCCCTCCTACAACAGGGCTGGATGGTGCTGCCTACGGGGAGCGCTCTGTACTCCCGCTGCTTCCCAAACTGTGGGAAGCCGGCGACTTGATTTGAGGAGCACCGCTCAGCACACGCTGTAAACAAGCCAAGGGCAAGGCTTGCAGTTAAACAATATTGATGGCCACGTTTCAGTGCCTGCGAGTATTTCCGGGCACTGTTCTGTTTCTTTCTGTAGCTGTAGCCTGCAAATGAAGAAGCGCGTGCCTGGTCCAGAAGCAGCTCGCACGGTCCAGATCCCAGGGAGCAGCTGCGGCTGTGTTTATTAGCACTGCTCCTTTCCATCAGTGCAAGGCCTCCCCACAGCCTGGAATTTGGCTTCTCTCCCTCTCAGGGACCTTGCAGGCCATCTCCACAAACTGCAAGGGCACAATGTGACTGCTTGTGCCTGCACACAGGGTGACAGCGCAGGACAAGGGCTGACAACCTGTGTCACCAGTGTGGGAGGAGCAGGTGTAGGTAAGAAGAACCTGAAATGGGATCCAGCTGCAAGGCTCCTGCTCAGAGCCTAAGAGGCAAAAAGTGTATTTTAGGGTATGAACTCATCACTGGATAAAGAATAAGGCTTTACCTCAAACTTGCATTTTGTGCCCATTTCTGTTATTGCACAGTCATTCTGAAAATTGTCTGCAATCACTGGATCTATGAATTATACAAATATTCTGTTCAGTCCAAACTCTTCTAGACATCTTCTCTTATCTGCAGTCTAGGAAGAGGATAAGAATGTGAATTATCCCTTTTCTCTGAAGGGGAAGTGAACTTAAAGACCAGCCTAACAAAGAAACCATTAAATCTTTAAATGGCATTTTAACCATTTCACTCCTGTGTTAGAAGGTTGCTTAACACTATAACTTAACGTTTTTGCTAACTACATTAGAAGTTGTTTTGCTTTTGGCTACAGCCATTGGAAACAATACTGTTTAGGAATTAGGATCTCTATCAGTGGACACAAATAACTATGTAATGTTGCCAAGCTTGCACCTGCAGTCTTGCACATTTCTCTGTGTCTCTAGCACCTCCTGCAAATTGTTTGAGGTGAGCTTGGCTGGATGGTATATTCACCCTTGTAACTTCATCACTGCTTCGTAACCCCCAGGTTGTCCCAGATCCCTTTTTTTCCCCCTTCAGAGAACTAAAAACTCATCGAAGTAGGTGGCTTTTTCCACTGAGAGTGGGTAATTGAGGCAAGTGAGCCACTCGTGTTCAGAAAAATTCTTCTGATGCAACTTGATGTTCATCTTGCCTGAAACGCGTGGAAGCGTCTAGTTTAGCATATGTCCCATACTTACCCTTGATTTTATTTTTACCATCTTGTGAGCCTTAGTCGGGAATTTTATAGCAAATTTATTATATTCCCAGGTCTCTTATCTTGCGTTTATTCTTGTTACTGTAGTTGCTCCTGGTTTTAGTTTGTACACAGGAAACTGCAGTGCCAATCAGTGCAGTTCCCAAGGTGACAGGAAGCCCTATTGGGTCGGATGTTGATTGTGCTTGTCTTTACTGCTCCACCCATCACATTTTCTTCCTTTTTGGCTGAAGTTAAGACAAATTAATCAGTGGCCGCCATCTGGCAGACAGTTTTCATGGTTCTGTCAGTGATTCGTCCAGCTGATCTTTTGAAAAGTGCAGGACACAGAGGGCAAGAAACTGAGGGGAAATAACTATAGTATTATTTAAATGCTTCTAGAGGCCTAGGCTTACACAGAGTAACTCCATTGTTACTCTGGTCAAATGAGTAACTGGAGTTGTCTGAGTAATCCCCTTGCCCCTGGACAGCAGCGGGTTTGTGTTTTTAGCACCCCTTAGTCAGGCAGATAAACTGAGCTGCAGCCTTGCACTGACAGAGGCCTTTAGCTCCTGCTCCTGTGGTAGACCAACCCCGATGGGCTTTCTTCACCACACATCCCGAGGCTCCTGTGCAAGCAGAACCGGGCATCTGGGGAAGCGACGAGATGCAACCTAGCTGAAACTGCAGGCTCAAAGCAGCTCATTTCAACCCATGGAGGGCATTGTGTCCAGGATGTGTCCATGTATGACAAGTATGACCAAACGTGCTGCCTTTTCATGTGGGTGGCTTGGAAAAGCTGTGCTAAGGAAGAAAGAGAGGGAGAAAAATAAATTTTCTTTTTTTATTTATTTTATTTTATTTTATTTTATTTTATTTTATTTTATTTTATTTTATTTTATTTTATTTTATTTTTGTGGCTGGGCTGCAAGAAGAATGAGCTCTGTTGCATCTCAGGTACCCTGGCTAGAAGCCACAGGTACTGATTTTAGGAAAATTTCAGGAAAAGAGCTAATGTAGAAGGAAGCATCCAAGCATCCATATCACATACACAAGTTTTTATAGTTACAATTCTGAATCATTTCTCAGATTTGAAGACTTGAGTGCTCCCATTAATATCTGAAAAAAAAAGCCTCAAAATAAGACAGAAATACCCAGAAATGTCCACTTTTACACAGTCAAAGACAACATGTACAAAAAGCTGTTCAACATTGCTGGGTAGCAGTATTGTGTATTGTTTTTAAATACACCTTCCCTCAAAGAATAGTACATGTAGATCTGAGTCGGCCTGATTCTCAGTTATTGTGAGAAATCCTCTTGTACACTTTTATTAATATATATGTACACATATATATAAATTGTACTCGAGAGTCTTGGTCGTACTCCGGGATCCCACTGTTCTGTGTATGCACAAGGATGAGGTAATCCTTTATCCAAAAAAATCAGCATCTAAATATAGTCAAAATATTAGATATTTACAGATGATCAGGAAAGCTTCAGAAATTGGAGATGCAATATCGTCATGATAGACATCACGACAGTCAGGATCCAGTGAGAATGGTTCAGCTCAAGAAATACTGACCCAGAAATTGCCCAGTATTGCCTAGGCAGTAGCTCATTTCATATAGGACTTGTGTTTGGGGTAAATTCTTGCTCAAGCTGTCTGCTTTGGTCTTCACATCCAAGGCAAAGTATCAGTTTGGTTTGACTTTGAACCTTAGCTAGGTATGGCAAAATGGCAAAATAAAAAGGACCTCATTTTATTATTTTCATGCTAAGGCAAATGAGACATTATTTGAGTAAGTGATTGGTCCAAGATCTGCATAAAATATCTAGAGCTTGAGGTCTTCATTCTGTCCTCTAATCAGTTAAATGTCCTATGAGAGTGATAATTCTTCTGGAGACAGGAACTCTCCTTTATGTGCCTTGTCAAAGGATATACTTTTGATGCTTAACAAAGAGTGGGTATTGTTGTTATTAATTTATAGTGGCTATAATTGTCTCTGTTATGTTAATACTGTGACTTGATAACAGAGGGAAAACAGAGCACAACAACTTCAGACTTCTCAAATATGTGATAAGCATCAGGAGGGGAAGTAGTGTATATAATTCCCACACAGAAAAATGTCGCAAACTGCAGTGTTTCTCTCGGGACCTCCTCCTGGATACTCGGGAGCACCAATAGCAGCTCCCTGGGAAGCACCGCTGCCGGTGAGAGACGGAACAGCCCTGGACAGGCTGCCCGAGTGCCTGCCCCGGTGCTGGGGCTGCCGCTTCCCATTCCCACTGCTCATGCAAGCAGCCTCTTCTGTCCTTGCGACGTCTCAAATCCTTCCTGACTTGCAGCAAATTCCACTACATGACTAATACATAGTCCAGAGGTTTTCAGCTCTTTCCTCTGAATTTGATAGTGGATAATACAGACTAGCCTTACAACAAATAAAGGAGAATAAACAGAGCTATAGTACAACACACAACAGCTATTAAATCTGATTTGCATGGTCTTTTCTCACTTTAGACTCCACTTAGCTTGTTTTGTCTCAGTGGATTTATAGAGATGTCCAGGAAGATAATGAGGCAAACAAAGTTCAGGACAGAGCAGGACTGTGAAATAAAAAGGTGTTGTGAAAAAAACAGATGACTGGTTTTGTAATTAATTCCCAAGGTAATCCTCAGGTTTCAGAGAATTCTTTTGCAATTTAGTAATGAGGTTAGAATGAAATAAATATTTTCTGCTACATCACAGGGATTTCCCAAAATGTAGGTGGCCTAAATCCACTCTAGTCCTCATGTCTAATTTTTGCTCTTGTACGGCTCAGAGTCTCCTGGCTGATGCACATTCATCTTAAGCTATGGAAGTCATTGTCATAGGAGGTTGTAGAGGTCAAAAGGGACTTAGGAAGCTGTCTGAAGGAAAAAAAATCATGGAAGATCATTCCAGCAGATGCCAAGATCTGCAAACAACCTTTGAATCAGGAAGTTCCTAAACTACAGATTGCCAGAAGCTGAAAGGCACACTAAAAATAAGTATCAGTGTTAATTAAGTAATCAGTAAATCCTGCTTACTTTGTTCTTGTGTTCTTTCCCTAAACCTTCTTCTGCTGAGCATTGTTGAAAACAGGATGCTGGTCAACCTTTAGTCTTGCACTGTGCACCACACTTAGGTTCATATCTCTACCTTGCTGCTTTTGATGCATATTAATCTAACCTATGTTGCATCATGTGTGTATGGATGGAGGGGATATGGAGGGAAGGAGAGAGAAGTTTGGTTTATCTTTCAGATGTGACTTCTCCTTTCCTTTTATGTGATTATACAGATAGAGTAACACATTTTAGAAGACTCTTAACATTTCCCTTCCCTTCCTTTCTCTTTTTAAGTTCAGGGTCTTTTTATATCAAGGAAATTAAGTTTCTGAATGTCATGAATCCTTTTTAAATAGAGAACTGTGAATGTGAAGCAATTATTATTATTTCACTCTGAAATCTCTAATCTGGAAAATTCATGAAAGAGTAGATCCAGGAATCCATGACTCATGTCCATGCTGATATCTCAGGGCACAATGTGGATGCATTATACCCCTGTAGAGCCCATCCTTTGCCTTCCCCTATATGAGTATCTCTGAGGAAGGTGGGCAGTAGGCAGTGCAGTGGCCTCCCTACATAGGCTGAGGGAGCACATGAGCTCTGAAGAACTCCAGACCACTCTCCTTGCTGTTCCTCTACAGTAACATCTCTTTCATGTATCAATGCTTTAAAGAAGAACATCTAATCTCCAGAGTGCAAAGGAAAGCAAACTCAGGTATATGGCATTAGGAGCTGTCTTTTAAAAGCCTTCAAGCTTTGATGCTTTTCACAGTGCAAGGCTAAGTAGACTTTCTAAATGCCATTTGCAAGGCAATCCAGGCACTTTGCACTTTTAATTTATTTGAGTGAGACTACCAATAGAAAACCTGGCCAAAGAGCCAGACTACTGAAGAAAAGTGAAATGAACCGAGAAGAAAATGTTATGAGAAGTTTGCATTATCTGGCATAGATGTCACCTCTGAAAATTTCAGCAGCACCTAGCAGATGTAGCCATGGTTCCTGTCTCTGAAGAGCCTAAATCTCATTCATTGACTCTGAATGTAATTTAGGCACATAAGTCACTGTGAAAATGGGACTATGTTTTCCTGGTTGTATTTTTACATGGATGGATTTTTGCTCTATACAGCCAGCCTTAGACAATCTGGCTCTGTACAGCCAGACAATATCATTGTCTGTATTATTGAATGGAGAGATGCATAAACTCCCTTTAGAAATGAAGGACACAGTCCATAGATGGCGCAACTTTGTTAAACAACACTGTGGGTCGAAAGGTTTTACAGTCTTCAGGAACTGCTGTTGTTCAGTAATTTGTTCAAAGTGTACTAACAATTCATTTGTCTGTTTAGAAATCTTCTATGTGACACTTGCAGCAGTTTAAAGATACGAAGACCAAGTCAAATAAACAAGGAATGTGCTTTTTTATTATCTTAAGGCTGACAGGGTGTAGTAAATGCCTCTTTTCCCAGATGTTCCTTCCTGTCTTTCCCAAAAGGCAAACTCACCAGGAAAGAACTCATTGTACTGATTAGTCTTCAAGTAACAATAAAAAGTATTTTTTTAACTGATACTGTATGCAGAACACTGTCTGACTATTTACATGAAGAACACTTTTACCCATGTCTTTTTCCAGATGTTTTGGTTATAGTTTTAAAATAATATCGAAGGACAGCAGTGAATAATAAGACATTTGTTTGCATTGGAGGGCTATAGATTCTATTCCTTATATGAGCAACAGGTGTACTTTGGAGGCAGAGATTCTGAAGATGTTCAGAAGATGAGGCACATTCTGAAGATGTGAAGATTTTAATTGCTGCAGAGCATATGAAGCTAAATGGGTTTGCTGATACAGCTCTTGTTTAGACGAAAAATACCTTTTTTGTCTAGCAGTCAAAAAATTGAAGATAATTATTTGTTTATTGTAGGGCTGAATAGTGGAATAGACAAAAACAAACAAACAAACAAACAGAACTCACAATGAATATTGACCTTATAGAAGCCTTTGCTCTAGTTCCACAAATCGCTTTTCTCATCTCTCAGGTCAAGTCTCTTAGGCTACAGTTCTCTGCATATTTTACAGGCAAACACCTCTTTGTGCTGCAGTGCTCAAGCCTTGTGTGTTCTGGGAAAAGTAATCTGACTTTGCACCAAGCAGAGAGACTTAAGAGCAGAGCAATAGTGCCTTGCTCCAGCTGCCATAAGGCATCATGAACCAGAAGTGTAAAGGGGCCACTGTAAAGGGGCCACTGTGTAAAGGGGCCAAAGGAAAATATATAGGTATGGCTGAAAATACTGAAGGAATTGATTTTTTTTAATTTGCAGGTAAAAGTTATGGCAGACAAAATGTGTGTGCTTTTATCAGCTCTTGTTGTCTTACCTAAAATAAATGCCTAATCTGAGTACATTAAGTTGTGCATTTGTTTAATCTATGCAGCTGTATCAACTATTTGCTGTTCTTCCCCCATTCTCTCTTCTCTTTCCCCTATTCTTCTAATCCTTTTTGTTTACATTCATTGTAGCTTAGTTTAAGTTAGTATATTTGTTATTTGGAGGAGAACAGGTCTGTTTGTGCATTGAGGTCTCCAATATGAAATGCAGCAATGCTGCAGTGAAAACAAATAATAGTAGCAATAAACAAGGCAATATACAATTTAAGCTCTACAGACTAAAGCAAATTAACCATAAATTAGTAAACATTTATGCAGTACTTTGAAAAAAAACTCAACCCAAATAATCACAACAAATTAGTGTCTTCATATTTTTGACCTCTGAACATTTAACTTGACTTTTACCCGTGAAAACCCGTATGTAAGAATGAATCTGAAACAGAACTTTGTGGTGCCATTCAAATTTGATTCAAGAGAGAAGGTAGCGTGACAAAGTGTAGTTTGATTGTACAAGTAATCTACAGGAAGACATGGGAGGTTGTATAAGCCTTGCATTTTTGAACAGTCAGTTCCCGTAGCAGTGCAGCGTTGCCTTATCGAGGGCCGAACAGGAGTGAATTGGCAGTACATTAGAAAGCATGATTAAAAGAGGGAAAGTTGAAACTACTCTCATGTCAGCTGTTTTCCTCTACAGGATATTGAGCCATTCCTGTCCTAACTAGATACTGATTGCTTAAAACTAAGTCCAGAAGTACTTGTCAAAACCATTTCCTTAGTTCATTTTGACATGTTGAGCTTTGAGTAGATTTTGAAAATGGTTTGGAATTGAGTGTTAGAGGTGTTGGCCTGCTCTGACTCCTAGCTGTGGGAACAAAATCAGTTCTTCTGGAGAGATGTGATGTGTCTCCACTTTCCAGAAAAAAAAAGAAATATATATTTAAACTTTATAACCAAAGGTTTATTGTGGCTAGGAAACAGGGGAGGACTGGAAGTCTTGCCTCAAAGAGCCACAGATGCCCTCTTCCTTTTCCTCTTCATAAACACACAGGTGTTGCAGTTGCTTTCAGGCCTTTCCTGAAAGTGAGAGTTGGGAAGTACCACTTATTCAAGCAAGAAATGAGTGGGAAAAAAAAAAACAATAATGTAACAGTAGAGTACTAAGGGGAAAGCCATGTGACAGAGCGAGCAAGAGTAGAAATCATAGCCTTTCTTTCCAGAAGATGTGTAGCATGACGTTCACTCATCCTAGCGCCTGTCATAGCAGTCCTGTGGTCAAATATCCTCCAGCTATGGCTTTCTAGTGATAGGTGTTCAATGTTACATCCAGCTTAACCGTGTTGCACTGTAAGTGATGTCCTCCTGTTAGAAATGTTGGGCTGCCCACACAAATTCCTATGATGTGACCCATACAAACATAAATACCCGTAATATTAACAAGGAATTGCTAAACAGGCTTTGGAAACATTGGGTTAATATCTACCTATCTGTCTGTGATCTCCAAAAGAGAGAGAAAAGTCAAGGACAAAGATTAATCTGAAAGGTGAATAAGGCTGTGGAAGTGAAGCCCAGAGCCCATTGTTCCTGAGTATGAGAGGAGCTCATGTTTCATTTCTAGTGTTTAAGGTAGCAACAGTATGTCAGCCCATGGCAAGACAAGGAGATAAGTTTTGACTTATCGGAGTGCTGTAGGTGGAACATTGGCCCAAAGAATTGTGTGATCCTGTTTTTTATTACTGTCATGCATAGTGAAGTTGCTGCAAAATGACCAAACATGCCTGAGTGAAATAGGTCCTTTAAGGCATTGGGCTGAATCCATTTAGGCTTGTTACAGTGCACATTATCCTTGAATGTGAAGTAAATTGGTCATTTTATAGCCACAGCACAGCTTTTCTATCAAAATTAGGGTGTATTCCTCTGCTATTTTCTGAGTAAATGACTGACATAAATAATACTGAATCTTGAAAAGAGCAATTTCCTGTAGAGAAGAATACCTATGACAATTGAATTCCAAATGATTTAAAGTAGTTAAGCAATGACACAAATTTAGGGAACCGTGGACTTTAGTCCCACTTCTAACATAAATTCAGCTTTATCCTCAATGGTTGGCTGGTTGCAGCTCCTAATTCTTGAGTGCTTCAAGGTGTGACGTTTTTATAAAGTATTGAGCTCTCCAGCTCTGAGTGCATCCTTAAAAGCTGTATTGCTGTGCAAGCTGTACAGGTAAAGTCTAAATGGAATCCAGAAATGTCAGCAAGCAAATCAGAGATCATTTAGAGAACTGAGTTTACATCACAGAAATACCAAGCATAGAATCCTTATTGCAGTGCTTCATAAAGCACCTGTGAGTGCAAAAATTAAAAGGGCATGATATGCCCTATGTGCATTTTTTGTTTACAAGGATGATATTCATATAGTTAGGTAATGGGGTTTCTATTCATTATTTTCTCAAACTTATGCTGGTGATAAAGTGTGACTTTTGGAGCAAGTAAGCGTGAATAAGAGATTACATTAATGGGTACTGTATATTTTCAGAAACTGTTTTTTTTCTTTCCTTTATCTTCTTTAATGTGAGGTGCAGCATACCAGAAAAAAGGAAACTCATGAGCACTACATTTCCAAGAAAAAAAAAAAAATTAGAATCTTCTCTTTTCAAGTTTGCCCTGGCAATAATGGAATTCTGTTTACCACAAACTTAAAAGACTTTTTTGAAATGGTACTCTGACTGCCAGGAGGAAAACTTAAGGATTAACACACCCATTAATGTAATTAATCATTCGCTTATTCGCTGCTTTCCCTAGGCTTCCAGTAGTATAAGTATGAAAGTAGGTATATATTTCAGACTGTCTCATACAAAGCGAGGATAGTATATGAGCATCTGTGACAAAGGAATACAATGTTCTTATGTTTGCTAGGCATGACTGTTTATTTGACAATGCCCTGACTGTTACTTTAAAATTTATCAACTTTTGCCTCAAGAGAGTTTTCCCAGGGTCTTTTGAGGACTGATTCTAATGTACCTTGTAAATCTGGACTTGGGAGGAAATGTAGCAGTTGCATATTGGAAAGGTTGTAACTGTTTGCCCAAGGCTTAAAGAAAATGGCAGTATGTTCAGTCCTTTTCAAGGATTTTTTTTAAATCTTCTGTAATGCCACTTTTCTATATTTTATTTTTTAACAATGGGGATCTGGTTTATTTTCTGAAGTCTATTAGGGTTATGCAGTATGTTATTTTTATTTATTTTTGCTTGAGATACAGGATTAATAACAAAGCAGCCTAATGCCCTCTTTTCATTTACTGTGCCTTGCACCTCTACACCCAACCGCAGTTTCAGTCACCACATCTGTTCAGCCACATGGCCACGTCCTCTTGCAGCCATTCTTGCAAAGAGCAGGAATGCAGGCTCCTACATTTTCTCAGTTGCCATTCTCTTACAGATTTTCATTTATCTTTTTTTTGAATCATTCTGTTGAAACATAAAACCGGATACGCAGGAGATTTCTAAAGGCCATTTCTTATTTTGGCACTAGAAAAGGCTCCAGTAAGGGAGCAAACGTTGGAAATGTTCTGGCTCATTATGCTTTCAGTGGAAGTGTAGCCCTGCAAAACACACCTGAACTCAGTGCATGTTTGCTCATGAGATACATCCACGGGAGAAGAGAATCAGGACCCAGACCTAGTCTGTGACTATCTGAGTCCTGGGCAAGGGCAACGTCTTTCCTGTTGTAGAACCCAGGGAGAATCACCCTGCGGAGCTTCCCCCCATGCCAGCGGGAGCCTCGGCCTCGAACGCAGCTCCCTGCCAGCAGCCATGGCCGGCGCTGCTCGCCCAGCTAATTAATGGCTTCCTTCCACGGGCGCAGGCGGCCCCGCGGCCGCAAGGCCCGCGCACCAAGGCCTGGGCAGAGCGGCGGCGGGCGCAGGAGGAAGCGCCTCCCACGTCTGAAATGCGGGGGTCAAGGAGCAATGGCTCTCGGAGGGCAGCGAGCAGCGGCGCCGCTGCCAGGGCCTGGAGCGAGAACGAAGCGCTGAGGCCCGGGGCCCTGGGCGAGGCCTTTTTCGAGAGTGCTGAATAAACACGGGAACGTGTATTTAAAGAAAGTGCCCGGCTTAAGTAAACAACTGGGAAAACGTGTCGGGTAATTGGATTTTCATAATCACAAACGGTGGCTTAATTTTAGGGCCAGGGAAGCCCTGGAAATGACCTTGCTAATGATTAATAGTCTTTTAGTAGCCTGGTGGCCCTCTGAGGTGGACAGGTGGAGTTTCCTTTCGAAATGTTTCAAACAAACACTGCATTAATCATTTTTTTTATCGTGGTCTCTCCTAAAATCTGCTTCTATAAATGTATTATTAAAAAGACTCCAGTGGATTCTCATCAATGGACTTGTTCCTATTACCCCATTGAAGTATGAGCATGAGTACATACTGAGCCCCGCTCTGAGATGCTAGACAATACACAGGCACAAGTGGTTTCCTGAACTTATTCACCTGCTCAGTAATGAGGTGGCTGTCACAGCCAGTGAAATGTCGGGAGAGTTGGTCTCATGTTGGCTTTTATGCAAGGTTGTCACGAATGTTTGCAGTTCCACAGATTCCTCACATAATGCTCATCCCCAGCAAGACACAACCCCAAGGGAATTACAGGAGAGGTCATTGTGCTCACAAAGGAACAAACCAATCTTACCTAATTGGGCCCAGGGTATTTGCAAGGGGAAAAGAATATTAAACCTAGTTAGAGAGTAAAAAAAGGGTACTAAGTTTCCCTCTAAGAAATGAGGGAAACACCGTATGTACAGCTCTTTCACTGTAATTTGGAATAGACAGACCCCTATTATGTATGTTCAGTGAGATTCAAGAAAAATGAATTTCTGGGTTATAAATGTCACTATTTCAACTGTCTTATTGTGATTCCTTGATCTAAAACCTATCAGAGGCAAGGGAAAGTTCCCAAGAATGTCAGTGGGCCCTGGATGAGGTGGTACCTACTCGTTGCTCAATGGCCAACCTTCTGCAGTCTCAGCAGTAAGGAGAAAAGGTGAACTTACTGGCCTAACTTTTCATGCAGGTAGTAAAACAAAAGAGAATTTCATTCTGCTCTTGCTTTCTGCTCTTGAGGAAGAATATATAAAATATACTTGGAATTTCATAGAAACACAGTATGGTGAAGGTTGGAAGAGACCTCTAGAGATCATCTAGTCCAACCTCAACCCCAACAGGGACTGCATATAGAAAATATGCAGAATGCAGAAGAAAACTTCTGCATATAGAAAATACAGGGAGTCCAGAGCAGGATCTGAGATTGCAAGCTTGCATGTGCTAGTAGGGCATACAAAAACTTGGTGGAACTTTCATGACAAGGCCATAGGCAAAATGCCCTAATTCTCTAGTTTTTATGTCCTTATACTCCAGCTAATGTAAGCATTATAAAATCTTTTTAATAATTAAATCTTACTATTTCAAAAGTATTACTTTAGATACCTTTTTATGGAAAACAATAGCTTTAGATCTATTTTCTTTTCTATGTCTTCTGATAATTTTTTTTTTTATCCTTAAGTAGAAGAACAACTATCCTTAGATAATAATATTATTTAGTTTGTATTTTTTAACTGAGTAGATTTAAATGTGTTAAAAAGGTAGTTAAGAAAATATTTCTTCTTTCCAGAGTATGTTATTTGATTCTCCACACCAGTATTCATCAATAATCCCCATAAATGGAAAAAGCTGTAAACTCAAAGTTATAATTAGATCAGGTATATTTTTTTGTTGTTGTTAGAAAGGAAATAGACCTTTTGCCAAGGCTGTCAGATATAACAATGTATAAGCCAAAGAAAATATTAACAATTTCACTGTACTTTGTTGCTAAACAATGAGAATACTTTTCCTCTGTAACAACAAATCTCAGTAGGGTCTTTCAAAAGCATGTCTGGATCTCACATATTTCTCAACCAGAGTCTAACAGTTTTAAAGAGGTTGACTGCACTCTTTGTCTATGGATTTCTGGATTGATTTTAAGAGATTGTCTTTTTGATTCAAATCCTTAACTAGACTCAGAGCCACCAGTTTAAGGGACTGCCTTTTTCCGTGGAATAATTTGCGACAGTCATGGTCAGGAGAGTGTCTGGGTGGGAGGGCTGTTGTAAGAAAGGCTCTAACAGGATGTTTTCCTCGAGAAGTTGTGTGGTGCAATGGGACACACTTCCCCCACGGACAGACTTAGTCACCAGGGGTGCTGCCTGGGGCTGTTGTTCGGGAGCCTGTTATTCTCACAGGGGCTGGCAAATAGCTGCCTGTCTTGGCTAGCTTGTGTAATGCCTCCTGCAAGCCTCCCATGGCTCTAAATCTGAGTTTGAGCCGGGCTCAAGCAGGACTTCATTATGGTGAAGGGTACACAGCAAGCAATACTCACAGCCCGTGTATATACGAGTTACTAGTCATCCTGCTCAACGCAGCACTTCTGCCCACCCACTAACAAAATTAGGTTGGGTGAAAGCATCCCTAAGAGCAGCAGCACCGTACACCGCCTACTTCCCTCTGCAAACAGACACCGTCCCTGTCTTCAAGCGGGGTCCCAGCGGGGCTCTTCTCCTTCTGCTGCAAGGACTCTCTTTTCCTCTGCAACGTGGTGATCCAATGTGCCGCCGCAGGCAGCCAGCTGGCCGGGACACCTCGGCTCTGCGTCGCCTCCACCACCTGTTCTGCTGCCTCTGACTCACTGTTCCCATCTGCGGGCAGAGATAGGGAAGCTCTTGTGATCACCCACCCATCACTGAAACCAGAGTGCGCTTGTGTATGGTATCGTAACGCACACTCTGAGATTCACTGATGCCATCAGATGGTCTCTTTTCTTGGTGGTTGTTGTTCTGTGTTTTGCTAAGTGACAGGTGGGTGACCGAAGTCATTTCTATTCAGGCAAACTGACGTGACAGCAGTTTAAAACTAAGTTACAGAAGAATGCATTGGCATGTGTCTAGGAGCGCATCCGTGCAATCTGCATCTTGCAATATTGAAAAGGCAAAACAAAGCAAAGCTTTGTGCCATGGGTAGGGTTGCTGCCAAGGAAGAAAGCAGTAAACCCTGACAGTGCTCTTTCTGGTTGGAGTAGAGAACAGCAACACCATCACGGAGTAAAAAGTCACAGTGCTTGAAAAGACAAATGAATTGCACAAAAAAAAGTGTGTGTGTGTGTGTGTGCGCGCGCGCAAATATCTACAGTGTGCAAATATGCCTAAAGTTAAAGGTTCAGTAGATAATATTAGATTGATAGATAACAACAAGAAAAACAATGCAGTTGAGTGTTGTTTAAAGAAAGTGATTAAAAACACAAAATGTGCTTTATTTATATGTTTTTATAGCTGCCCAAAGGTGCTATTGAATCAAACTTTGTTTGCCTGTAGAAATGTGAAATATTAATCAATTTGAATGTCCTGCAAGAGATGTTTGTTTTTTCTGAACAATCCCTTCTAATTCTGTACAGGAGCATTTCTTCACTTGTGGTTTATTGTTTCTCCTATATCTATCCTGAAACAGTGTCCGCTGTCTTAGCAACCATGTTGGTGTTGCCTTTCCGCTTGCTTCTCTTGATTTTATCACTTTTTTTTCACCTTCCATGCTGTAAATTTAGTGAGCTTTGACATTTGATTAGATTCTTCAAGATGTAGTCAACCTACTGTGAATTTTATTTCCAGGTTGTTTTCTATATCACTTATATTCCTTTTAATTTCTGCAAAACATTTCTTTCTTACAGACCTTAACATTTGATGTCCATAAAGATTAATAGGATACTGGGAGCAGTTTATATTTTTAAGAAAAAATCAAGTAGTTTCTCCCTAGTTCCTAGTATTCTTGTAGAGTCAGTTATTATATTCAAGAGCTAGAATGATCTATAAAATGTTGGTTTCCTAAGCACCAAATGCTTCCAGAGAAACCAGTCTTGCAGTCTTCATACATCAAAATCTTCTGATGACTACTTAGAACATTAGGATGCATTAATAGATCGCAATCAAGTGCATATTTATGGCATTTAAAATAAGACAGATCAGATATAACTATTTATATTATGTTTTTACTGCAGACGAGGATCCAATGTCTCCCTGACTTTGGACATGAGTAGTTTGGGGAGTGTGGAACCCTTTGTCTCTGTGCCTACTCCACGAGAAAAAGTAGCCATGGAATATCTACAGTCAGCCGGCCGGGTCCTGACAAGACAGCAGCTCCGAGAGACAGTTGCCTGTTCTCATTTACTTCAAACAGAATTCATGGTGAGTTTAACAATAAGCTTTAAATGAGGATTTTGACATAACTGGCACAACGGAAACTATGAAAAAATAATCGGGCAACATTTTAGTATCAAGGTAAAAATCACATGAGAGTGACAGATTAGAATGTTCCCAGGTGGTGTTTTATGTTTAGAAACTTGCACACAAGCCAGATAAATACATCTGTTATATCAGTAGTTCCACTCACAGAGGGGAGAAGAGTAGTTTCAGAGCTACTGTACACAAAACCAGGATTGTAATTTGTAATTTTAAAAAAGGCCTGATGTAGCGTTGTGTTTTGATCTGGTGGGGCAACTATGACAGATTCAGAGAGGTAATTGAGGCAATGATGATACACAGTAACAGCAAACACAGTAATAATGAGAGCTTTTGATTATTGCCATGTAAACAGCATGCATGTTTGCAATTCAAAGACAAAATCGTTAGTCACTATAAAGGGCTTTTTTTTTGGAGCACCATGTTACTGAACACACAAAAAGAGAAGCACCTCTTGATTTAATCCTGATTAATATGCAGCACATAGTCTTTGTCAAGCACTCCATAGTATTGAACAAAAAAGCCAAGAAGTCTCTTACAAGTGTATTTAATTTTATAAAGAGTAAGAATAGAAAATGAAGTCAATGACCAAGAGGAATCTACACGGATCTACAGTAAGAATTTCAAGCATTCAAAGAATGTAAAGTATAGCCCTCAACTCATTCTGCTAATTCAGCTTGTTTTAACTAATGGTGAAAATATAACACAGCACTGTTCTTACAATTTATTTCCCATGTAAACCTTCCAAGTATGCAAAAAATAAAGAAATGTTCTAAGAGTTCAATGGAAAATTAAAACACATCCAGTTTCACATTATTTTTAGCTTTTTAATTGTAAAAAATGTACTAAGTAACTATCAAAATATTTCCCATGGTATTTATTAAGACAAAAGGGCTATTTTAAG
>JAVCKT010022231.1:0-20289 GCA_032273925.1 Rhynchotus rufescens
ATATGAAAACAACCAAAAAGTTCTGGAAGACAAAGCCAAGCAGTTGGTGGTGCTGGAAGAGACGGTTCGCTCCCTCCTGCAGACTATCAGCCAGAAAGTTGCTGTTTACAGCACTTGCTTATAAATGGGGGCAGCAAATGCTTGACAAAATGTGTTCAGGGTGGATTTTACAAGTATTACACTAGCTCTTTTTTGACATTACACTAAGGACTGATCAAGTGACCAGGTTTGATATTGACTTTTAAGTCACAGAACCAAAGATAAGTAATGTTTTTGATGTTGAAAATAAACATTACTTTTTTTTTAAATCACTCTATGTACCTAGTATGACTCATTAGCTGTCTTGTTATTAGCCCAAATGGTCAATCAGTTAATCCTTTAGCTTCTGCAAATTGTTTTTGAACTAGTTAGATAATATCCTAATAAAATCTTGGCTCCAACTATATAATTCTACCTAAGGGCTCCAATTACTGTGAAATATGGGATCATCCTCCCACAACACAGTTAATGGTCAATAAAGGCAGACAGGCCTTGGGTTGAAGGCTGGGCTTTCCACCACCTTAGTGGGCTAAAAGGCCTATTTACAGTCTGTAGGATGTGGATTTAGGCTAAACACAAGCGTTACTGGATCAAAAGCCTCGAGTTGTGAAGTGGACACAGAGGACAGCATTTAAGAGGTGTGTGGTTTGTACTTGAAGCATCAAATTTACGTGATTAACCAAGCCAGGAGGCTCCAGCCTCTGAGAAAGAAGTGCCGTGTTGAGGGCGCCTTCAGTGTGAACTAGATGGGCTGCACGGAGGCTTTTCTAGAGCCAGCCTCACATGTGTGTTGATAAGGGCAGGCCAAGAGCAGCAGCAGCCACCCGTTGTTCACTGCAACTTTCCTCATTCTTGGCAGAATGGTGCCCCTTGAGGCAGCCCTGCAGCACTGCAAGCAGCAGCAGTTAGGCCCAAATCAGCATCCTCCTCCTAAGGAAGGTTACCTGGTGCTAAGCTTAAAGGCCCTGAGCTTCCTCGCAGCTGCATCTAGACTCAGCACAGCTGCAAAGGCAGGTTTACTGGTGCTTTTCATTGCTTGACATACATTTTCATCATTGAGTATGACTACAGGACCAACAGTTGAAGGAGCAGCAAGCACCTTGTGTGCACCCCAAGGCAGGAGCTGGTGCCAGCTGCTTTACTGGCACCTTTCCCATCCCTCACCCACCGGCACAAGGAGCCAAGGCCACGAACGGCCTCAGCCCCTGTCGAGCTCTGGCTGTGCAAAGCAAGGAGGGAGCCAAACAGAGGCCCCACAAAACAAAAGTTTTATTAAACTACACAAATTTCACAGACTCTGTATACAAGAGGTATTCTGAAAATGCCTTTTCTGCCTTTATCCCATAACCCAGACACTAACAGGAGGGCCAGGGCTGGGCAACAGCAACACAATGAAGAAAACCAAGAGTTTCCAGCCACATTCAGCATTTATTAGTGGAAGGCTACAGACCTTTCACAGATTAAGCTCTCTTGCTACAGGAGAGATGCAAGAAGAGCATAAAATAAAAATAACAGGAAAGAAGGAAGGGAAAAGTCTGAAGTGTGGAGAGCTGGCACTGCAGCCCAGACATGCGGGAAGTGGAGGAATCCTCATGGCTCTGGACTTAGCAGCGCTGCTTCAGCAGCCAGGTTTGGTTTTTGAGATACCTTAAGACAGGTGGACAGTGGGAAAAGCTTCAAAATCAAAAGGATTATGTAGCAATAAGATTAATTTCTCTTCAGTTTTTTCATTTCTCCATCAGCACTTGATTTTTTTCCCCTGCTGAGTTTTCAATATGAAAACACGATGCGTGGAGAATCACACACAAATGGAGTAATTTCCACTTCTAAAAAAGTTAATATAGTTTTAATGCACGTAAATGAGCCCCTCCCATAATCCTAACACTACTAAATCAAAACGACTCTGTAAATACCAAGTTAATCCTTTCACAAGGAAACACCACAATATTTTTGTGCGGAAGTGACAGTGGCGTTTTAAGTGCCAGCATTCAACTGGTTTAGTCTATCACTACTTCAAATAAGGACACACCAGATAGGCTGGACTCTTGGAGTCTTGACCAGCACACCCAAAACGTTTGGCTTCATAAAAAGAGAGTTCTTTCAGGCATTTTTTTTTCCTGCAACATTCAGAAAGTAAATAAACATGTAATTTTAAGTATTTAATTTACAGAGACTGGATAATTCAACTTTCTCCAAACCCTATTTGGTTAAATAGTTGCTGCTTAAAAGGAAGAGATTCACTTAATTCAGTCCTAACATCCCCGACTGGGCGCTGCGCGCAGCGCACGTGCGGCCTTTCCCTGCCCACGTTCAAGGGCTGCTCTTCCCCTTCAGAAGTTGATGGCTTTGCCAAAGGAGGCTGCTAGGTTGGCTTCCCTGAAGGCTTCTGACACTGTCTGTAGAGGGCAAACACAAACGGGAGATGTTAATTAATTAACTCTGCACATAATTACAGCAAGTCTAGGCAACTGCAGTGCTCGTTAATTTGTTCCTTTACTTACGGGGTGCGCGTGGCAAACCCTGGCTACATCCTCACACGATGCTCCGTACTCCATGGCAAGCGCTGCCTCGTTAACCATCTCGCCAGCACCCTGAAATCCAACGTTATCCGCAATCAGCTTGGATCTCTAAGCAGTTCTCCACGTCCTTCTGAATCACTAGCTAGTACCTGGCTTGTCAATAAACATCTTTTGACTAGTTTTAAGTCTCCTTTTCTGCATTCCACTTGGTGACTGGGCTCAAGCTTAAGAGAAGTATGAAAGATTCTAAGTCAGAACAGCTGGTCTTTCATTAATGAAGACTGTGGGGGAAAAGGTCCAATTTTGAACAAAATACCAGGCAGCTAGTGCCCACATTCTGATCAGAGCTACTGCAGACTATCCCTTCTGAAGAAGGAAAAAAATCCACCCAAAACAGCAACGACAAAAGCAAAATAATAGTTTTTAAAGGAACACTAGTGTGCTGACAATGCAACTGTAGGAACAGTTTCCTTTCCAGGAAAACAGAGGCCTTAGTCTGTTCTTTTTGGAAAAAAAAAAAAAAGAAAGAAAAACACTCTCTACGAAGAGGTACGGAAGTGCTTCTGACTGCATCTTTAGGCAGAGAGAGGAAAATGACCTTTTTTCCAAATAGAATTTTCTGGTTTCAAATCGTTACAAGGAGATTTTTCAAAGTTCCACAGGCCACTGATACAAGATCTGGTGAAATAAGGTACCAACAACCCTGCTGAAGTCTAAAGTTGAGAAAAATCTACAAAGTCACAGTCTGTTCAGTCACTTTAACTTCCAGAATTGGGTTAAAACCTGCTGTTCTTTGGCTGAATTAGTCAGAGCCCTAAAGCACTTCAGTGCTTCTAAGCAAAAAAACATAGTCGAGCCCAACTGCAAACTAAAATAAAAATGAGAGGGTGGCTGCAGAACAGCAAGGAGAAACGGCTTTAGGAAACTCAAGTCTTCCTTCTTTCTGTAAACCTCTTTCTTCCTAACGTGGCAACCACCCTGCAAGGTGTAATACCAAAGAAAAGCCCTGAGCACGACACTTACTGCGCCCAGGATGTGAGCGCCCAGCATCCTGTCCGTGGATTTCTGGCTGAGGATCTTCACCAGGCCGTCCGTGTCAGCGTTTGTCTTCGCTCTGCTGTTGGCAGCAAAGGGAAACTTCCCAACTTTGTATTCGATCCCCTACAAAACAGCTCTGTTACTGACACTCAGGTAACTGAGGGCCTGGAAGACCAACAAGAAGATACCAACAAGATGATGATGTTGGAATCAGATACCAACAAGAAGAATGTAACCAGGTGGACAGTTGGGTAGGTATAAAAATATAAGTCAACTAATGCATAAAAATACTAAAAAGCTATAAAAATGAATAATTGGGGGAAAAAAGGACAATTTGTAGCTTTACAAAATAGAAGGCATTAAGAGGACCATCATTCTTGTGAGTGGCCTGGAGGAGAGGCTTGAACTCTTCAATCATGCACTGTACACAACAAATTCAGAACGAGAAATTCTCTTAGGAGATGCAAGGCAGATAAAGAACCACCGCTCGACGGCTGCAGCTACGTGCCGAGGGCAGAGCGGTTTGGGGGGGAAGGACCAAGGGGCAGTACCTCCTCTTTCAGCTGCTCCTCCGACTTGCCCACCCAGGCCACCTCGGGGTGCGTGTAGATGACGGAGGGGACGCAGTTGTAGTCGATGTGGACAGCTCCCCCGGCCATGCCCTCCACGCACAGGATGCCCTCGTCCTCGGCCTTGTGCGCCAGCATGGGCCCCGCCACCACGTCGCCGATGGCGAAGATGCTGTCGGAGCGAGGACACAGAGCCAGACACCGTTTAACCAGGTCCTCGCGCCGCCCGCCAGGCCCTTCCGCGGGCTGCATGTATCACTTAAACCAAAAACTAGCCACGGGAAAATAGTCAGTGTCAGAGGAAATACAGGGGAATATCCGTCAGGAATTTCGGAAGAGGAGAGGGGGTTGATTCACCGAACGAGCACATTCCAAAAAGCACCACTAGGAGAAGATATAGTGACTTTTAAACTACAAAAGTCTCAAAGTTGACTAAATATCTTTATTTGCTGAAGCAAACAGATTCTCTCCGCTTTTTTTCTACAGAAAACTACCCAGTAATTAAAAATTTTAAAAAAATGTAATTTTTACAAATTCTACTTAAAAAATAACATTTAGTATCACTTACTTTGGAATTTTGGTTTGAAACCTGTTATTGACTGGAATTCTGCCCTTCTGATCAAGTTCAATTCCGATATCTTCGAGACCGAGGTTTTTTGTGAACGGCCGTCTCCCGATGCAGACCAGGAGCACATCACAAGTTATAACTTCTGCCTTGCCACCAGCAGCAGCTTCCACACTGCAGACAAATAAGTGGGTAACGAGAACGTCAGCCTGCAGGCCAGGCTCCTCTGACAAGCAGTCTGTGTGATCCAGAGGGTGAGGTCTGGATCTGGCACCCACAACACTTACACTCAGGCTGCTCCCGCCCCCAATACCCTCCCTGTTCCTTGCAGGAGTGGAGGTGTGGAAGAGGAAGAAAGGGACAACAACTGGTCCTGTGTTTGTCAGTAACTCGATGGGCAACTCGGGTTCATGTGGTCTGGGAGCAGAGCAGGGAAGGGCAGCAAGCTAAGTGAGGATAACTGGGAAATTTGCTCCAAAAAACTTGCTTCCTGGACCCAGGTGAAATACTAAATGCAGGCACAGGCTACATGCGACCCAGCCAGCATCAGCCTAGGACATAAGGCCCAAATCCATGACCTTCACAGCAGAGAAGAATAGAATATCCTGAGGAATGGAGATAGAGAAGCTAGAGACAGAGAAGCTAACGCTGCCCATGTTAAGGTCCCAGGGAAATAACAAGCATTTAAATTCACTGTAAACATCTGTAGCATTAAACATCTTGTCAAAATTCCAGGTACACTACAGGTTTCCAATCTGCACAGAGAGCACATCAACAAGCAAAAGAACAGTAGCAGGTATGTAAGGACAGAAGCAGTGTATACGTACAGGTAGGTTGGTATAGAACTATATATAGTTAGGGACTTGCAAACCAAACGTACTTTGTATGTTTCTGTATTAGCTGTTCACACGCAAGTCTCCAGAGGTTGGAGTTTCTACATTAAAAGACACTCCAGGGAAGCTGCAATTGCTTTTGCTCTGAACTAGTCAAATTCCTGTGACGCTTCTTGGAGACAGGGACATACCTGGAGACAAACACTACTACTTTTGAACAGGTTTTTAGGGACGAGTGAAGGGCATCCAGCACTCCTCAGTGTGAAGCAAAGCACTTACGCTACATCAATCTTTCCATCTGGCTTCTTGGTAGCACCAGTAACTTTGGTGTTTAGTTTAAACTTAAATCCCTGCTTTTGAAGAATACGCTGGAAGTTTTTGGAGATCTCCATGTCGATTCCCATTCCGCCAACATGCCCCATGAACTCCACAGCTGTCACATCCGCACCGAGGCGCTGCCAAACTGAGCCCTGCAGTCACAGCATCAATGTGAAGAATGAGATTTGAAAGGAAAACTTATAGCTTCTCTACTATAACACCTACCACTTAGAGGATAAGCTCCGCAGAAGAGGGACAATCTACAAGATGGTCTGTTTTACAAATACTGCAGTGCAGACATAAAATGTTCCTTCTCATGATCTTTTTGCAGCTAACAAAACAGTTAAATATAAAATAGGTAGTTTTAAGTTATAAAAAAGAAAAACCCAAAGGAAGTTTCGGGATGTTTGTGGCAGTCTAATATTACTGCAAGCTAAATAAAGCAATGCTATGTTAGGGAAATTATTTATACATACATATTCTGTATGCCCCTATAAATAGGCCCACTGACACCAGCTTCAGAAAGGAAAACCCTACACCTCCCACTTACCCCAAGTTACCCACATCCATCCAACACAGTATTTCTCTGCCTCCTTTTTCCCCTGCTGTATGGCCAGGAGGCTGAGCAACCACTAAGCAGATTTTCAAGCAGTTGCAAGATCAACACACACACACACACACACACACCTGCCTTCAACCAGGTAAGCACGAGGCAAAATGAATCAGACCAAAATGAACTACAAAGGTTCCACTTAACTGGCTACTAGATATAAAAAGGGTATATACAATAACTGAATATGGCCTAAAATTAACTTACCTAAAAAAAAAAACTTCTTGTATGTACATGACAACAGGTAAGAAATCTCAATGAAAGGCAACACCCCCAAACCAGTATGGGATGGCCTCATTCTCTATGTTCCTCTCATATTTCTCCACTTGGCTAACCAGCTGCAGGAATACTTAACCTACAACATTTATTCCACATTTTCAGGGGGGAAAGGAAGCCAGCAGGCTGTATCTAAGGATTTTCATTACAAAATCCCCCAAACAGCCAGCTTTCCATTAACTGCTAAAAACAAACAAAGTCCAATTTCTTTATAAACAAAACATGAAATATTTAAGAATTCTCTCACCAGTTCCACGCCAATGACTCCTGCACCAATGACAACCATCTTTTCAGGAACTTTTTTTAGTGATAGAGCACCAGTAGATGACACAATATTATCTTCATCAATCTGGCGACAAAGAAATCCACAGAGCCACGTTTACAATCTCTTCTACTCACTGCATGTAAAACTCACAGATCAAAGACAGTCAGGTGCACAATATTTACCACATGTTAAAAACAAGCTGAAAAACAGTATCCCCAAGATTCCCAATACGTACAGTAATTCCAGGAAAGGGAGCCACTTCGGAGCCTGTAGCTATAAGAATGTTCTTTGTATTGATAACTTGGGTGCTGCCATCGTCTCTGGTTGCAGTGACTTGGTTTTTGCCAGTTATTTTTCCAAATCCGGAAACATGTACAACCTTGTTAGTCAAAAACAGTACATTTAGACTCATTTTTAAGGCATGCTATGTAATCTGAATCTCACTTCTTTACAGAGTGGCTTATTTTCTGCTAAAACTAACCTTTGCTTCACTGTTGCACTTCTGTGTCCCGTGCAAATTACAAAGGAATTGGATACTGCTTTCTTTTTAAGTAGATTTAAGAACAAACTGAACTGTTCATTTTAGACACCCTAGAAGTAAAGCATTCAGATTCTGCGCTTGCTGAATTATTCACTCAAATTTATGTAAAGAGATTGGGACAGTGTGTAAAGCATGAAACTTGAATCAGAAAAAAAAAAACCCAAAATCAGATACACCTCAGCATGCAATCCAAACTGACCTTGTTTTGTTTAAATAAATGAGCAATTCCACCTGTTAGGGCCTTCACTGCACCACTCTTCTGTTCCATCATCTTCTCTAGATTCAAATTTATTCCTGTAACTAAAGTTAAAAAAGAAAAAAAAATGTATCAAGTATTTCAGGACACAGCACCACAACACAAAAACAAACTGCAGCTCTGACACAACAAATGCTACTAATGTGTCATTAGTAAATGCTAATGGTAACGTTCAACAACTGATACATTAAAAAGCAGTATAAATTCTCCCAATATCCCTTATCTTTCTGGGATTCAAGGGGTACATACATGTGCCTAGGCTTCCAGCTTACAGATAAAGGATATTATTTGCAAGTCTGAGGTTTTCTGACTTTTCTAGAAGAACAGTCATATTTGCACTGTAATATTTGATAAGAGACTGTTGACATTAAAAAAGTACTGACAGTTTGCTACTCACTTACTTTCAATTCCTCTACTAGCAAAATCTTTTCCATGGGCCAAATGATACAGGTGTGAGTTGTTCAGCAAGGCCTAAAATAAAAATAAATAAATAAATAAATAAATAAATAAAGTGAATTGAGACATGCATTTGGGATTGAATTTATTACTAGCAGCTAAAAAAAATAAGAAATAATGTTAATTGCAAAACATTGTACCCATTAAGGAAGTTTCACAGATAAGAGACTGTCAACAAAAAGAACAAGAATCCCAGAATGGCTGAGGTTGGAAGGAGCCTCTAGAGATCTCCTAGTCCAACCTCCCTGCTCCAGCAGGGACACCCAGAGCACGGGGCACAGGGCGGCATCCAGGCGCCTTTGGAAGATCTCCAGAGAAGGAGACTCCACAGCCTCCCTGGGCAGCCTGGGCCAGGGCTCTGGCACCCTCACACCAAACAAGTTCTTCCTCACATGCAGATGGAGCTGCCTGGGTTTCAACTTGCACCCATTGCCCCTTGTCCTGTCACTGGCCACCACTGAGAAGAGCTTGGCCCCTTCCTCCCTACATCCCCCCTTCATGAACTTATACCTATTGATCACATCCCCTCTCAGCCTTCTCTTCTCCAGGCGAAACAGGCCCAGCTCACTCAGTCCTCTCCTCATACGAGAGATGTTCCAGTCCCTTAATCATCCTGGTTGCTCTTCTCTGGACCCTCTGTAGAAGCTCCACATCCCTCTCATCCCTCCACATCCCCAGAACTGCCCCCAACGCTCCAGGTTTGGCCTCCCCAGAGCTGAGCAGAGGGGCAGGATCCCCTCCCTTGACCTTCTGGCAACATCCTCCCGATGCAGCCAGGATCCCATGGCCCTTCTTGGCCAGGAGGGCACACTGCTGACTCATGGTTAACTTGTTTCCACTTCCAAGTTTGCACCCCAGAGGCACTGCTTTAATGAATACAATTTATTGGAAACAGGGCAAGTTATAATCTTTTACTTTGTATAGAAGTCGGCAATTAGCAATTCCCCAGGCATATGGTTGTAGACTGGAGAAAAGCAACCAGAGACAGCGGTGCCTATTTTTTTTTTTTTTGGATAATGATTCAAAAGAAAAATAATTTAGGTGATAATTTAAAGACAATTGAAGGTCTTCTTGGGGATATATAGCTAATACAAAAAATATTATATACCTAACTATGCATCCTCAATAAGGCCCTAAATGCTTGAAGCCCTTTGGATGTCACTCTACGAATTTTATCAAACCAGCACAGCGAAAGCATCACATGTGGCTTTAACACAGCCACAATTACAACTCAGCCCTCTCATAAGGGGAGCACACCTGTCTAGCAGCTCCCCTCCTGGGATGCAGGAAACAAGTAAAAAGATGAAGGATTTAATATGTGCAAGTTATGTTCAGGATATACATATTCATTTTAACTATGCTGCAAGCATACAGTAACAGCTTCCAAAGTGACAAGCCAAAAAAAAGCTATCTTTTATGTTCCAAAATTAAGAAGAACACACTGAACTCTGCAACTCTTCCCCTTTAGCTGAGTCTTTAACTCACTCTTCGCTAAATTAATCACATTGACTCTTGGGCATAAACTTAGGAGGAAAGCAGATTTCAAATTCAGTTAAGAAGGCAAAAAAGGAGTCTGGTATACTTAGATTAATAAAAAGACTAAGTTACCTTTCCTCTTTGCATTCTAGGCACAAACCAAGCATTAAAGATTGAAATTCAAACCATAAAGGTTTCATCTATGCCCAAAGCAAACATTAGGTACTTTGCTACCATAGTGATGAGCGTAGTAAAAACACCTTAATCACTCCTGATTCTGCCAGTGTAAAGTAAGGCTTGGTGCAACCGTTAAAACAGTCTGGCCTATCTTTAAAGAGTTCACACTTAAGAAAATGTATTATAGTTTATTGAATATTGCAATACTGCAGTTGTGCAAAAACCGAGATACATAAACAATAAATGAACCCCAAGTCATACTGCTTAAATTATGTATCTATACTATTTGGTCCTGGGCAGAATTTTTCAGATGAGTTTATTGATCGAGTGTGCCCAACATAAAAGCCATAAAGCTTTTTGGGAAATGAGTCACCTGCTCATTGTGTTTGCTAATATCAACAGAACATTCAGCATCGGAAAACTGAGCGAGTTTTATCATGTTCTTTCTTTTAATAACCAATTTCTATTTTAAAGCTTAATATTACTATATTCACTTTCAATGCAAAGTTATTAAAAAGGTACTTTTTTATATAAAACTAAAGCTAATTGCAGCTCAATCTTCCACGTCTGACGCATGTATATTACAGCAAATAGAGTAAACTTGAAGGCAAGAAGAGCTTTCAAAACTGTTCCAGGTCATCAGGCTGGTTTTGTTTTCTTGGGACTAACTGCACCATCTTCTTCAACTGACTTCTCCGCGGCCCGTTTTTTTAACCCTTTCATTTTCCTCGTCTGCAGTTTACTAAGATCTTGCTTCTGCATGTGGATTCGGCCATAAGTTGTACCAAAGGCATCCCGGGAGATATTCTTTTTCTTCTTGGGCTGTAAAATAAGCACAACATTAGCATTCCCGAGGAGAAAGTGGCGGCAGCTCTCACCACAACCACGTTAAAACTAAACTTCCAACTTAAGTGTCTAAAAGCAAGGCTGCATACGTTGTCTTCAGCTTAGAGATGAAGACTTGTCTCATTCTCATATGCTTTCAAAGGAGTGTTTTTATGTTAGCAGATAACACTACAGTGAAGTGGCTCTAGAAATATCAGTTGGCCTGTACAGAAGTTGTGGTTGCTTATCATACAGTAACTAATACTTGAGCTCTTGGTCTTTTTGCAGCTCTGCCTATGATTCAATATACTCCCGAGGGTACCTACCTTCAGGGCTTTGGGTTGTTTCAAAGACAGCTTATAAAGGTCATCTGAAGCTAAGTGTGTTCTCCTCATGACCAAATCTAATGAAGGGCCCATATCTTCCAGTTCAATCCTTGGTATCTTACAGCCAGATTTCTTCAGAAGTACTCTGGAAGAAAAATGCAACCAAAAATCAATATTGCCCTCTGTGGTAAATCTATGCTTGCCTTCCTAAAGCACAAGTTCAATTCAGATAACTGACAAGAAAATCAAGAAGCACTATTGATGATTACTGAAAATTAAATCTGTTCCATCAGAATTTGTATGGACCCAAAATCTAACCTGGATAAGTCACTTTTGCATAAAATTGGTACTACCAGCACTAGTCTTGCAACTCAACATCAGTACTCTAAAAGCTCTATCATTCTGCAAATTCACACTAGCCCTCCTCTTTCTACTACAGCTTATAAAAAGATATCCAGAGGGCCAGCCCAGAATGTTGATTTTTATTTATTTATTTTTCTTTTTCTCCTCTTTTTCAGTGTTTTTAGAATGAGACTGTATTAGACAACAGTCTTTTTATGACCAGAGAAGTTATAAAGTAGCACAGGACACCAGCTATGAATGCTCAGAGTGTGCTGCAGAAAAGCCTTTTGCATGAGGACCGCTGAGTGGCCATGGGAGATGCTGCCTTGCCCTGTCTTTTCCTGTTTTGTCCCTTTGGATCCCTGGCCACAGTCCATTACCTGTTTTTCTCTGACGAGTAGCTAAGTGAGAACAAGTCTACAAAGTGTAAGATGGTGCTCAGGATTCACCAAGTCATGCCTTGCTAATCTGTATACGTGGCAGTATAGTCCTCTCAGCTAGCAAGGGAGCTCAACAAGGAAGGAGGCATTAGATTTAAGGTTTAAAGTGTTTTGTTTCTGCTCTATAAGGCATTTTGTATCGTGCTCAAAACACTACTTCTTTCACATGCAGCAAACTATTGCTCGAGGCAGTTCAATGACACAACCACAAGCTGAAAAAAAAAAAAGCTGAAAGCATGTCAAACAAAAAATCAAATAGGTAAAACATATACTCACTTATAGCTCCGCATGTAAATTTTGCCATCTACAGCTGTGAAATGCAGAACATGTTCCAAACCAGCCAGACGAATATTGGACACAGTAGGACCTCTGAAGAAATCTGAGAGAATATTCAGACAGAATAAATGCCAAGTTTCTTGACTGAAAACCAAAGCAACAGATGACTGTAACAAATCAGCTGATTTTAATAATGGATCTAGACCAGTGTGGCAATGTGAACCCAGATAAAGTGAGGCTATAAATATATGTAGCTTTTCTAGAGCCATCCAAAACGTTCAATCTCATGCGGTAGTGACTACTTAAAACAGGAACAGGACTTCCCAGAGACAACCTGGCAGCAGTACAAACGCCACCTAAAAACAAATGCAAATACACTTGCAGAGTAATGGCTTGGTTTTACTAACTAATTGGGATAATGGCACTGCCTCTCCTTCCAAATCTTTAGCTCTAAAGTCAGAAAAAAAATAAATGCATTTAGGCCAAGTCACACTTAGCTAAATACATATTATTAATACAGAAAAAAATATAGTTCAGATACCTAGTATAAAACAGCATGCAAGAAACTCATGCCTAAGAGTCTTAATCAGAGACAGATTGGCAAGAATACAAAGAACTTACCAAAACTAGTGCACAATACATATATATATATAATATATATACATATATACACACACCATTTAACTATTTAACTTTATCTTGACTTCTTCTAGTTTTATCTGTATTTTTTGTTATGGTTTTGGGGGAAGAGTTTTGGTACAGCCCTTCTTTCATATCCCCTCACTATGGCCAAAGTAAGCATCTTTGTTCAGTGTGTAGTAGTAGTATCTGCTATTACTAAGATTAGTATTTTCTTTATTTAAGAAACAGTA
Organism: Rhynchotus rufescens; assembly: GCA_032273925.1. NCBI lineage: Eukaryota > Metazoa > Chordata > Aves > Tinamiformes > Tinamidae > Rhynchotus > Rhynchotus rufescens. The sequence continues at coordinate 13,020 of JAVCKT010022231.1, forward strand.
AATGTCTAAAAAAATAGAAGTTTAAAAATTTTTGCTTATTTTGCAGAGAAAATACTCTGAATGAAATATAAAATGACTTGCCTCTAGTTAGGTTCTTGTACTAGGCTATGAAAAACACAGAGCCATCAGAGAGCTTGCAGGAATAAGCAAGCTGTCCAACATGTGCAGGGGGTGGGGAAAGAATGTGACCTTGACTGAGGGAACAAGGTGTGCTAATAAACACGACGGGGCAATGCTGAAATTCTGGAGAACTGCTAACAGATGTAAAACACATCATTCTCTCCCATCCTGTCCCATTTGCAGATTCCTCGGCTAGTGGTCTTCTCCTCTGCTATCTTTTTTTTACAGAAGAAAAAGATAGAGTTATCTACACTGGAATGGCAGCCAAAACCACAGTCTTGCTAGCAGATTGCAGCTGGAGCCTAGCCCAAAATTGCCTAGGGCAATTAAATCTTCCTGCCTTCCTGGGCTGAGCTTGTAGCCAGAGAAAGAGTCACAAATAAATATTTTGATCACTTTTTTTGCATGAATTTTCCTTCTGACTAGGTTCTTTTGGGTACAGAGCTTACATCTACTGTGGTTTTACTGGCAATACCTCCCTTTGGTGTCTTCCTGTGCCATCACACAGCCCTTTAACCCACAGAACGATCCTTTCCAGGCACATGCAGGTGGACAGGAATTTGTTTCCTGGCAATGTTCAAGAGCTGCAGAAACCTCCCACCTCAGTGTGCCCACAGAACCTAGTGTGCTTTAAACTTGCAGCTCTTGCTTTGGTTGGACTAGACACCTCGTTTTCTCCTGTCTTTCCCTCCCTAATTCTTTCCCCACCTTGTGCTTAACACGTTTTCTGGACTTTTTTTTTTTTTTTTCTCTTGTAGAAAGCCTTTTTATTTCAAGACTGAAATCCTAAATTATTTTGGAACTTGAGCTTAGATATTTTTTTTTCCATTAGTGCATATGCAGAGGCTGGTGCAACTACGGCCTGTGAAGCTACAGTTACCCCTACAGAAGCTCAAACTCTGTTCCAAACTCCTTTTTTATGCATCTTCCTTCATGGCTCGCAGTAACCCACAAATCTTTGAGACACTCAAAGAACCAGTGAGAGGAAGCTAAGATGAATATTACGCCGATGCTCAATATAAAAATTGTACAGGTGTCCTTCAAGCCAATGTTCAAGCATATAAGCAAGCCAGACAGCCCCTGACACTTTAAAGGTGAAAGTGGGACCCAGTAACAGAACCTTGCAAGATATGAAGCATTTTATAAATACAGGCACATGTTATGGGAATGTCATCAGCTGCATTTAAAGAACATCTGAACAGATTCCTAGGCCATTACCTAGGCAAGGAAAACCAAATGAAGAGAAAGAGAATGAAGTCTTTCAGGTCTCCAAAGAAAAAAATAGCTGCTGTTTATGTCTCCTAAAAAACTTGTTACACCTTACAGTAAGTGCACGAACAGGTGTAGTTGCCATGAAGATGCTTATTCATTGTTGCCCTCCACCCCTTGCTTTTAATTCCATAAGGAAGCTGCTGTACGATGATATTCCCAATGCACGTACACCATGTTGGTAATACAAAGGCATGTGAGAGCTTGGGTGTTCAGCAGCTCAGTCAAGGTAACACTGCTGTGGCACCAAGAAGCTGCTGGGTACCTCATGTTCCCCCTGGAGGCTCAAGAGCCCTGCTGCAGTAACAAAGCATTTAGTGCTGTTCCAAAGACATTTTTCTAACCTTCTAAGCAAATAGATCTTATGCAGGAACAGAAAGAATCGATTCTTCTACACCAGCGACGTGCAATTTTCAAGTAGGTCAAATTATTACCTAAATCATTTTAACTGGTTGCTGGTATCTTCAAGCCTTTATACTCCTTAACCTTTCTTTGTCTATTGTTTGGCATCTAGATATTTCATAGAAGTCAACAGAACATTAAGAACTGCAGTACTTGGAGTACATTCAACAAGACAAATGGGATTGTTGATTTGAGTATATCTGACTGCAGACATTCATTAAAGGCTAATTAATAGGAGAATGGAGGGTGTATGAGAAGAGAAACAGAACAGGAAAGACCAATTTGGCAACTATCTAACAATGTAAGTGTTCTCCATTCAAGGCATCAAGCTGTTGTGGGGTAACCTCAGCTGCATGAGCACACCTGTGTAGGAGCCACCTGGAAGCCAGCTGCCAAGAGTGTGTCCACATCTTAACAGGTATGCATTAGAAAGCAACGCACGTGCTTTCTGCATCTACGTTTACAAAAACATGCATTATCAAAACTCGGGTATCTTCACATTCCATATTTGCCACCTCCAAAGATCTACAAGCAGTTACCAACCTTTTACCTAGGAGCCAGTCAGATGTATTTACAGCACGGCAATTTCCTCTCCTCCTGCTTCCTTTTCAGTTAATTCTAGATGAACCAACATGCTCTAGAGAACTGTCATAGTGAGGAAAATCTCATTTCTAAGGTGTGCTTCTCAAGCAATCTCTGTTTGCCTAGGAAGGAGAGCCCTGCCAACATTTATTTTATATGAAAGGGACATCTAACAAAGTTGTAAGATTCTGGATTAGTGCAACCCCAGAGAACAAAGCAGAACCGAAGAAAAAAGCCTTTTATTATTGTGCAGTTTCACTATTTTATTACAGCTTAAAAAAAAAAAAAAAAGAAAGAAAAAGAAAAGGAAGAAAGAAACAGGAGGAAAATCTTGTTTTAGGAATTCTACTAAAAAGCAAAAAACACCACCCAACTTCTACCTCTGTTTTTACTGAGCATGCTGTATTTTTTCAAGTATCAGGAGATAAGCTATCATACAACCCCTAAATCCCTCCAAATTATCAAAAAACAAACCAAGAACAAACTCATTTCAGTTCCTCAGAATCCAGTGCTGAACCCCACAATGTGCCTTATCTTCCTTGAGACAGGAAAAAGCTGTAAGTCATTTGATTTACACCACTTTGAGCCTGCCCTGAAGTTTTAATGGAGAATCCTATTATCTGGATAACTTTTATTACACATGCACATTCCACATACTCAACTCAATGATGTATTTGTCAGAAATGGTCAAATTTCTAACAAAAAATGCTTTCATCATGAAAACACAGGCTCAATTACATTGATTTTTTCTTAAAGCAAAAAACATAAAATTCATTTTCTTAATCCATTTAATTCAAAATTAGGTACTTCAAAACTACTACTGGTCAGAAAATTGATGATGCACTACCAAGTACAAAGCAAACACTTTGAAAATGCCAGAAATTTCTCCACAACCAAAATTACGAATCTTGGCAAGCTCAAAGTTTCCACTTCAAAGTCTTTTAGGCCATTTTTTCCCTCTATACTTTCAAGTATCAGTCACGATGATGAGTTTGCTTTGACTTCATGTGACATCAAACTCACAAGTGCTACTTCTTCCAAGTTTTCTTTCAGTAGGGAACATGAGGAAACATTTAGTGCCAAAGCAATATTTCCTAAGAGACCCTATGGCTACAGCTTTATGCAATCCCACGGCTCAATCAATCCAAATACTGACCAATAAGAAGGCTTTTCAGTCTTCTGTATTCTTCATTTAAATCAAACAGGTCACCAGCAAATATCAACATAGGTTTTGTTCCTTCAGGACATTTACTGTTCTGTGGGATAAGAATTTTAAAAGAAAAGTTATTAATGGCTGACTATCTATTCAACATTCAATACAGAATTATTGTGACTTATGATCAATATGGGAAGACAGACACCTATTTATTTTTGTTTTTTTAACTTGGGATGATTATGTTAAACTCTCTACTGTAAAATATTGGAGATAACATCTTGCAATGAAAGTAAAAGTAAACTTGATTGCAAGAACTAACAAGAAAACTATAGACGCAGGCAAACAAGGTTGTTGCATTTCTGACCAGAGGGGAAATGGAGAAGGCTAAAGGGATAGTTTAGTCAGTCACCTAATTCTAATTTTGGCATCAACATATAGTTACTTAACTATGATTTCCATGCTACAAACAAAAATTATGAAGATATATACTACAATCCGATTTCAGAAGGAAAATTCATCTTTTAAAAAAGGTAACTGACTCTTGACTATGCCTCTAATTTAGAGGCTGTGGTGAAAATGAGGACTGCAAGAATTATTTATTTTTTTAGAGTATGAACTGCTTGCTTACAAAAATACGCACACACGAAAGAGGGCTATTTTGGCTAACTAAAACATAACATGGCGTAATAAAGTGAATTTCCTCAGAGTTTAAATAATCAAGATGTTAGCCCTCAGTCTGAATCAAATATTGTTCCTTGGAAAGTGGCATTTGTGTACTGCTGAAGACTACAAAAAGTTTCGGGATCTCTCACTACTTTATAAATTACTGTCACAAAGACTCTTGTGGGTTACCGTTTGGAAACACTTTCCCCTGGCACAAGCAGCGCTGGCTGAAAGAAACAATCCTGTTGTCATGTCAATCCATCTTTGAACCATATTTATGTGGTGAAGAAGAGGAGAGAAGTGATCAGGCTGGAAAATAACCCCTCCCATCTGCCACTGGGTTGTTTTGTACCAAATCAATTCTCCATAGCATTTTGCTGTGTAAACTTTCTGCTCAGGACATGGCTACACAGTGGTGTCCTTTTCACTGGCTGTATCACTTTCTGTTTTTTAAAAGGACTTCAGTTTTAAAAGCAAAATCAATTTATATAAGAACTTTAGGAACCTTCCATGGGGATCTGACTGAAGAGCTTCATAAATGCAACGAATTAAAAATACAAGTATTAGCAATAAACCAAGTCTACTAAAAGAACTGGTAAGCATGCAGTTAACTCCTCAAAAAAAATCAAACAAGAAAGCATAATGACAACATTAAGGTACACAAATCTAATAATCCTCAAATACTATGAGAAGAGCTTTTTAAAAAGATGCTGTTATTGCTTCTAAGCACAAAAATGCCAGTGCACCAAAAACCCACCAGCAGGGGTCACTGGAAAGCTTGCGCCTCTTCTCTTACCTTGATGTCTTTTAGGGATACAAACTTCTCAATGCCCAGCTCAATCATATCCAACACCTGGTAATCAAACATGCGACCTGTGAACAAAAATAAGGAATAAAATTCATCCATTCAAGTATTTACTGAAAGCTAGATCTTCATCCGATTACAAATGCAAGTGAGTCACGTTACCTATTATCAAGTTATTAGGTCGCTTCTTGTTATGAGAGCCAAACAGAAACAAGGAACAATCCGATTTCTTTGAAAAAAATTCCTATCAATGGAAAAAGAAAACACTTTGTAATTTTGTACGAATTTAAAGTATTTGGTGAAGGGGTATATCACAAGCATATAAGTTGAGGAACTCTTGATGGGAACAGCAACTGCACTTAACAGAAAAGTTAAGATCTCCAAGTCCACATATGCTAAAATCGACTATTGGATCCAGTAATTCAATTCCTCCTATTTATTTATTTTTTATTTCCTAATATTCTTACAGACCAATCCAGGCACTTTTTTTTCTTACCATTCTGTCTGAAATGTCCTTTTTTTCTAATTCTTCATGATTTGTTTTTCTATAAGCCACCTTTAGCTACTTTTTATTACCTGAATAGTAAAAAGTATTTAAGCACATAATGTCTCATTTGAGTTACTTAACTAAGTTTTATGTGATATTATAGCCTTATCTAACAGCTTTTCAATAACTAGTTAATTCCTTCAAAGTGAAGTCAAGGTGCATCTGCAAATCTCTAACATTCTCTCAGTAGAGCACTAGGCTCCTTATACAGCACCTTCATTTCAATTTGTTACTTGATTCATGGTGCTGAAAAATCAAGGCACTAGTGACTGTGAGAGATCTTTTCCCTGGAGGTGCCACTGGAGAACCTGTTAGAGTGGTGCATCAAGAGCCAGTTATAGCGGTCCTTTCTAAGCATGTCCAACTCCAAAGCCTTAGTGGACACAGCTGCTTCTCAGGGCAGGGATTCCTCGGTACATCTGCACACGCACAATTTATCCAGGACTTCCCAGATACACCAGAGTTTCTCTACCTGCACTTGCCAGCTGCAAAGCACGTAAAAAAAAAAAAAAAAAGAAAGAAAAAAAAGAAAAAAAGGAAGATAAACCCCACCTCATAGCACCTCCTCCCACGGCAGGCCCCTGGGAGCACCATTGTTCATGAGAACAATCTGTCTGGCCTGCAGCTCTTCCCTTTGGGGACTGCAGGAAACATTGCCACTGGGAGCAATCCCAGGCTGGATGAACGGCACGTACCTCACCGAGCTTGGCCACCAGCTCACTAAGAGTCTAGACACACCAAGAACAGAGCAGACAGCTCATGGAAACACTCACTCATGCAGCTGTTTATCACTGCACTTCGACATGTGTTAATTCTATAGCAGCTGCATGGTGTTTAATTAGAAGAGTGCAACAAACTCAAACGCCTTGGCTGTACTCCCCACACACTCCAACGCCTCCTCTATCAATCATGCCTGAAACCAAGAGGACAGCAGACTGACTCCCTTTCCTTTTTTGAAACAGTTTTGAAACAGATTATTATTATTTCCTTTTTTGAAACAGATTATTTTTTGAAACAGTTCTGAAAGATCCACTCCACCGGACTTCTCCTTGTTATGGAAATTAAAGTTCCCTACAAGATTCCTTTCTAAACATTAAAACAATTTTAAGTGCCATAATTTCCAAGAAATTACAAGAAGTTCACAAGAAGTTCACATCAGCGATCATCTGACAATCAACTGGTTCCTACATGACCATAAGTCAATCAGCCATGTGACTGCAAGGACTTCAGTTTCACCAAATAAAACTGCAGATGCCCACAGTACCTCTCCACTCCAGCAGGATGCTGTATGGGATGGGCACATCACTGTGCTTCATGCCAAGAGCAGAACCACAAGCTGCCCCACCCCAGCATCAATATCTGACGTAGACTAAGTCCTTCCTTCACTTCAGGGTGCATTTTCAGTAAATTTCAACAACTGCCTCACATTTTGGAAGGCTCTTATTTTTCACCTACAAGTCAGCAGTAGCATACAACAAACACTACCAAAGCTTCATCAGTGAAAATCAAACAGCTTAGTCTGGAATAATTCACTTTTCTTTGTTATAAAATCACAAAGAAAAAATATAATACACTTATGATTTAAAGACCATATCCCGCTAATGTAATGCCTTGATTAAACTGAGATTTATAATCTTGGGATTAGCCCCTCTGTGTTTTGCCTTCCTGCTCATAAACAAACTTGACCTTAAAACACTGAATTGAGGCATATTGGTAAACGGATGTT
>JAVCKT010022232.1:0-22237 GCA_032273925.1 Rhynchotus rufescens
TTGCCACCCTCTCATAAGTAGGGTCAAGCACTGGTCGGTATTTGAATGGGAGATCTAAAGGTAAAAGGAAAACCACAGTATGGAGAAGTGCTGGTGACTTGGCTCCCTGGACCAACGCTCCTCTCTGTGAGCCAGCCCTGATCCCCGCTGCGTGGAGGGCTGAGCAACAATCACAGCTGCTGAAGGCTTCTGCTTCCCATGAGATGCGGAATCGGAGCGGGACAGCATCTCCTCAGGAACCAAAGAGAGGAAGGCAGCAGAATGACTTAATGAGAGCCAAGCAACCTCTGAAGTTCTTTATGAAAATACCTACCTTGATTATAAAATCTCCCATCAGTCTCTTCCCAAAAGCAGGCATTAGCCGACGGGAACTACCTGATACCCAGGGAAAAGGCACTGAATCCTGCTCCTCCCCCTCAATCTGTTCCACAATCACACTTGCAGCCAGAGTGTTTGCGGCCCTCCTGAGCTGCCCCGTGCTCAGCGTGGGGTTTTGAACAACTCTGCATGTGCTGTTCCGCAATGCCTGAATTTCCCTGGTGAGTAACACGATTTCTGTGTTCACTAGCCTGTAAAGCACTTGGAAATCTTTCAGATGAAAGGCCCTCATCCAAAAGTGTATAATAAGATTTCATTATTGTATCATTTATTCTCATTATCACTAATAGCCGTGGTTGTATAAAACGTTCTTCCTGTGATCAGAAGCGACTCTCCAGCAAACACCCCAGCCCACAGAGGCTGAGGACAAAGAAGGCACCAGGGAACAGGCAGCTGGGGCTCGCGCAGCTCTTTGCAGCTCCCCAAACAGCCTTTGAAGATTTTAATTAGGAGCGTGTGGAGCTGCCTTACACCAGGGCTAGAATGGATCCAGAGGTATAGAGGACAACAGGCAACCTGTGAGCCTTCCTTCACTGTGGAAGTAAGGGGTTTTTTTCAATTGAAATCCATGAGGAGCTCATCAAGGGAGCTGGGAATGGGCTGGCTGGAAGGGCTGGGGGTCCCTCTCTGGAGGAAGAAGGAGAAAAGAAAAACAGGAGAGAAGAAACTGAAGTAGAGGGCAGGGAAAAAAGCATTGCTAATTCAGGACAACCAAAGGGCCGTAGAACTAATCCTCCTACAGAAATATATGAACTAAGAGTAGGATTTACAAGCAAGAGAGATACAAGGAACAGCTGGCTGAGTGGTGTTTGAACGGCAATGGAAAGTGTTTACAACGCTGGCAAAGCAACCTGACAGGCAAGAAAAGCCTAGTCATCATTTAGGGCAAGAAATAAAAGAGGTGACAGCTGTAGGATCTCTCACCACCTAGAGGAATTGAGAACAAGGGACTTTGCATCATCCCTGCACTTCGCCTGTGTTGGACGCTGGAATTCAGGGCCCTGTATTCCCACGGAGCCACTCGTGGCCATACACGTGGCAAACAGTGCGGTGACAAAGAAGAGACCTTCAGGCAGGGCTGGGGGCAGCAGAGAGACAGAGAGGCACCTGGATCTGCGTCGTGGCAGGAGGACCAAGAGCAGGAAAACGCAGTTAGGACTGGATTTGATTTGGCCACACAGCACCCTTCAGCCTTTGGCAACATCCGGAGCAAGTCCAGTATAAAGAGAGAAGTCGGTCTCTAGATTTAAAGGAGCAGAAAAGATTGAGATCGCACTGCAGAGTCAAGGTCATGAGTTTGAAATATGCAGGTAAGGGAGTGGTTCAACCCAAATACACTGACAGCAAGGGAGTTAATGCCCAGCTTTGCAAGTTCCATTTGAAAATTAATCAGAGTAAAACCCACATGTTTTCTCCACCGGGGCCAGACCAAAGGCTATGTATATGTATATGTATATGTATATGGTATCCCTGCTGCCAGCCCAGGTGAGATCCAGTCTTCAGTGACACAGAGAAGCGGAGGTTGCTCCGTTTAGCTCTGAGCTGACAGGCGTCCTCTTTCCTGGGTGACAGATCCAAGCATCCCAAAGGAGACTTGAAAAAACCCTCTCAAGATGTTGTCAGAGCCTTTCATCAGAATGGCTGCGAGTAACTAACATCATTGAACAGCAACTGCTTTGTTCTTTTGATCACGGCCGGCCCTCGAGTCAGGGATGAATTGAATATTCCCTAGCTGGTGTGACAGCTCAGGACTGCTGCTCAGTCAGATGGTTCACAAGGGCCCATGTGCAGCTTGGAGCAGACGGGAGACACAGGGACCCAGCAGCGGTGACAGCAGCATCCTTGGCTGGTGCCCAGAGGAGAATGCGAGCCCCAGGCTCTGGGGTTGGAGGAAGCATGACCTGCTGCCCAGAAGGAGCTGCCACCACACAGCAAGAGCATTTCCCCCCGTGGCTTTGCTCCTTTCCAGCACTACCATCCAGGCTGGTACCCCCTGCAAGTCTGAGAGCCGTGGATACTTGGTGGTGTCTTCATCCATAAGCAGGCAAGCGCGGGGCCAGGCGGGCACCGGGTGACACGGGCCCCAGCGCCCAGCGCTCAGCTTCGCCCGGGCAGCCCCCGGGCAGCCCCTGCTCTCCGTGGCGCTGCCGGCTCCGCGGCGGCCTCCACGTGCTGAGCACGGCACCAGCCCAAGGAAGCGCAGGGCTGGACAGGACTCGTGAATCTGATGATCTCCTGACATCCCTTCCGTACCCGCTGCTTGAGAGCTCTCACTCTGAATACAGTTTTCTGGCTCACCCCCAAAAACTGAACAAATGACAGTGACTTTGGTTACAAAACAGCAGCACTCTAATTGCAACAAGGGCCCCTGCTAATTTAGCAGAAACCCTTTTAGCTTAGATAACTGCTCTGCTAATGAAATCAGGGCCATAACCACTGCTGGCTCCCCATGGTAAAACCTCTGTCCTTTCCAGGGAGTGACTCTCACCATAACTTCAGAGAGCACTTTTAAATGGGCTTTAGCAGCCTTCTAAAGAAAGTGCTTGAAGGACAAAATAAATCAGCTCTCTCACTGTGCTGTCATAAAGTCCCCCTTCCCCTTAATATTCTTCTTGCATCACCTTTCAGTCCTGCCACCTTCCCTCCTTCAACGTTTAAGTTAAGCTTGAAAGAATAGATCTCTCCCAAGGAGAAGAGTAAAGATCCTCAAAGCTTCCCTAGCTCAGATCCAGGAGATCCAGGATTCTCTAATAACTAGGGAGGAAATCCAGACCATCTGAAGGAACGAACATTTTAATTAGCTCATCCCAACAGGAGGTGTAGCTGCTGTGACAGCTCCCCTGAGGCCGCCCTTAGGACCACCAGGTTCCTCTCCGCTCTGCGACACACATGGCACGTTGAGGGTTATTAGGGGTTGCCCGGGACAGAGGCTGCAGCCTGGTGTGAGTGAGGAAACCCGCTGGCACACGTCACCTCCCGCCCAAGTCCGTGGGTGGCCCTGGCCACCCTGTCCGTGCACCCATACCTCTGAGCAGGGCACCCAGCCACAAGGTGCGCGGCCCCTGCCAGGCTGCAGGAAAGACCAGGCTGTGGCGGCTCGGCCACCTCTGCATCCCAGCTCCTCTCCCAGCACCAATAATGGAGCTAAACTGGATCCCAAGTGTTGACTCTCATTTCCAAACACTTTCTAATCATTGCAAACAAAATGTGCTTAAGGCCTTGGCTGTACTTATGCTTTTTCTTGTCTTTAATAAAAGCTGCATTTATAATGCATGATTAACTGTTTTGCCCAAGTTCTCCTTTCATGGGAACCTGTGAAATCTAAGTGATTTTAATACCACCTCACAAACATCGCTTCTTCTTCCCACACCCATTACCATTAATCCATGTTGTAGAAAGATGTTACATTTGTCACTGGTTTATTATGAAGTGCAATGTTGCAAGTTATTTATGAGATTGCTATTTATTGAAATATTTGCGGGTGGCTTTAACACTTCAACTCAAGGGTGAGAATCAGCAACGTTTTACCCACTGACAGGCAAACTCTCTGCAGTTTAACCACCTCATTCCCACTCCTGGCCTGCGCTCTCCCAGTGAGTCTCCCGGGATCTGTTTTGGGGCAGCTTTGCAGTCTTGCGACTCCTGAGAGTTCCTGCCACCCTGGGAATGGCCACCTCTGAAGCCACACTGTGCATCGGTCTCTGGCTGGGGGCAGTACTGAAAGGTGCAGTGAAGTTTAGGCATAAACCTCCAACCTCAGCCATTCTGTGACTCTGTGATTCTGTGAAAACTACAGAAATGCTCCTAAACCAGAGCAAACACAGAGCAATTGCTGTCATTGCTCAGTGAAAGTAAGCAATGCATGGAAGGGCAGGCGGCAGCAAAGCGAGCCAAGCACGAGGAGCAGCCGGGGAGCTCAACACCCTGCTGTTAACCAGGGCACACACACAGACCACGAGGTCAAGCCCCACTGCATGGGCACGGCGGCCGGGAGCGCAGCAGAACCCCCCGGCACAGCCGAGCACTGCGCTGCCGCCAACAATCCTTCCCTCATGTTGCTTTTACCAAGGGCAGCTACCAAAGCTCTCAGGTCCCAGCTGAAGCTCAAAAGTCCTCCTGGAAAGTGTTTATAACGCTCAGTACCTCATGCTGCAACCATGTCTGCGATGAACGTCAGCATTTTACCAAAAAGGCCCCGTTTTATTTCCCTCTGAGGTGAGCAGTGGTGGTTGGGGCCCCGGCGCAGCCCAGCCCTTGAGCGCGGGAGTCGGAGCCGCGCGGCCGGGGCAGGAAGGGGAGCAGCCAGGAAGGGGACACGGACACCTCAAGCTCCTACCAGACATTTATATTCTAACCCCACAGCGTCCCTGCACTTCAGCCACAGCTGGACTTCTCCACAACGTGCTTTCCAGCAGATTATGCCGTTCTTTCAAAACCAAACAACTGATTTTGACAAAACCCTCATGTTTCAGAAACAATCGCCTGATTGGAAGTATTTTGTAAAAATCAACAATCTCGGAATTTTGAGCTTTGGTTTTAAATTGCTTTTTATTATAACTAAACTGGGGGGCAGGGACACTCATGCTGTGTTCTTGTGCCCATCTCTAACTCTTGAGCACTAAATGCTCTTAAATATTGTGGTAAATAGAGGCATTTTGCTGCCTCACGGACTGCTCCAAAGAGAAAAGGAGACAGAAAAACACGCTCGGTCCTTTAACTGTTTCTTAGCAAAGCTGATCCTGCCAGATCCAGATGCATCCTAGGCCCACCTGCCCCTGCGAGCCCACCTGCCCCTGCTGCCCCACACTCGGGAACAGGCAGGTTCGCTCCCGGGATTTTGGGTGGCCATAAGCTGAAAGGACCTGACAAGTTAGAGACTAAAGGAAACACAGCAGAGGCGCCAAGTGGCTGGTTTCCCGTCACGCAGCAGGTTCAGGATGGGTCCTGGTAGGAGACCTCGAGCACCTCAGACTCGGTGGCACACGAGCAGAGCTCAGAGGAAGCCAGAGTGCAGTAAGCTCTGCCCATGCCAACTACTAAGTTCTCCAGGGTTTTGCAGGAACATGGGCTTGGGGGAAATAACAAGTCCAAAAAGGGGCCAATAGGTCCATGTAAACATACTATACGTACCAATCCATGGTAAAATCCTCCCCGGTTCTGAATCTGCATAGCTCCTTTCTCCATCATCTCCTTCCCAATTCCCTGGAAGCTATTACAGCTCCTGCAGAGGACCAGTTATCCTCCCAAATGCCTGGAAGCTGGAGGGATGCGTGCTCCATCACCACCCCACTGCAGTCACGCCAAGTCTGGATGAGGCTTTCGGCTCCTCCGAGCCACGCACTGATGTTAGTCTCAGACACTGGTTTGTGGCTTTCACAGCCAGAAAACAGTAGAGCAGGAAAAATAACAACATGGTTTTATGCAAAAAGCTTAAACTTTGCATAGGGTCAAGAGAGAAAACCAGGAAACAAATGCTTTTAACCTCTCTGCTTCTATTCTGTTTTCCTCCTTATGTTTTCAACGTGGCTTTAGTGGCTCTCTAAAGATGAACCACAAAGCTTTTAATAAAAGCCAGACTGAAAGGCAGAATCCTCTTTAAGATCCTAAATCAGTCTTGCCATACGTGGCTGGGCTCACATTCACTTCTTAAAGGCGAGCTATTGCTGCACACAGTAATCGCTTCAGCTCCTGCTTACATGGCAGCTGCAACACAGACAACGACCCCTTCCAGAGAGCGCTTACCGGGCAAGGGGAGCCCTCCAGGCGCCTCTCATTCCGGGCTCTCATTCCCCCTTTGCAGCGGCCGCTCCGCCGCTGCACCCGCTGTGCTCCCAAACAGACACGCAGGAGCTCGGCCGCTGCCGGCAGCAACACGCTGAGCCCACCGGCCCGGGGACACCGTTTATATGCAGGAGCTGCTCCATCTTCCCCAAGCAGTAGCTGCCTCCTCTGCTTACAAGAACCCAGTTTCTCTCATCCAGGAATTCAATTTTTGGTGCTGTTGGCTCTGAAAAGCAGGGGCTCGCGCAGGCTTTTATTCAGCCACAGTAAGCATGTTCTTTGCTAATGTGCAGCTGTGAGACAAGCACCGGTTTCAGGTTTGCTTTAGGGCTAAAATACAGAATCTACAAATTGTGTGTTGAGCAAAGGTGATGAAGAGTGCAAAAAGCGAAAGCAGGTATTTTATTTTCTTCAAATAAGCCAGCACGTCGTAGCCACTAGCAGTTGCTGGCCTGCATCTCTTTTCAGTGGAGATGCTAACGCTGACTCTTTAACTGGAAAATGCCAACGGCAAAACAACTGAAAACACTGAAAAATTACCTGGATTGTCTAGAGATGTAGAAAGAAACTAGTTTTGAACTGCAATCTCCCGAGACGCAGCTCCATGCCCTGCTTGCCCATTTCTTGTGTAACCACAGGCAAAGTCCTTCATCTCAGCCAACTTCAGACACCCGCTGCGAGGGGAGGACGAGCAGCCCCTTGTTGAGCCCGGCTGCTGTTTGACTTCGTGGCACGCGCTGCAAGCCTTGCGGGGGGGCCACAGGTTCTCTCTCTTCTCAAATGTGCAGAATGGCCGTTTTCTAAACAGCCATCTAATGAGCCACCTGAATCTGTGAGTCCCAAAACTTGGGAGACATATCTGGAAACAGAACAGAGCGTGTTCCCCTGCTGAGCTGCCCGCAGCCTTTGGATGGAGAACCGGCCTCTAGGCTCCCCGAGGGCGCAAGCGCCGGCCCAGCAGCGGCAGCGCGTGGAGCTCCAGGCAGGCTGAGGCTGCCCTCAGCTCCCCTCCTCCTTGCGTCGGCGGCGCTCCTCACACGTTCAGGGTATTTCTCCTGCGCAGTCACGGCCGCTCAGAGGGAGCCCCTGTTTCTCTGGTTAGTTATTACCCTCCTGCAGGGAGCAGGGGCCGGTTTGTGCTGGCAACGCCAGACAAGCTGTTCTAAACAAAACAGTTTGTGCTGAGTCCCTCCATCAAAGCGTCAAGGCTGGAAATTCATCTGTGTGACAGCGAGTGTGCGGAACCGCACGGAGCAGTCGCTCCTGTTGCATTTGTGACAACCTCCACGCCAGGCCAAGAGGAAGAGCCTGAGGGAGCAGAAATCCTCATCAGGAAACGAGAGAACAACCCAGATGTTGTGGGTTGCATCATGCCCAACCCAGACGGGTTGTTCCCAAGGTCACAAGGCTTTCGTGACCCTGCACACTCACAGCCCATGCACTCCTCGACACCTGCCTGCAGCAGCACTGCTTTCTGCAGCACTCAGGATCAGCAAACCAAAGCCTTGTCCCTTGCCAGAGCCAGAAAAGCTTCAAGAAACCAAAACATCTTTGCTTCAGGGCCACTTGATGCTTGCTGTAACCACATCATTCCATTAAGGAGGATATGATTTAAGCCTGAATGTCTGCTTTGCATTAAGATTAACAGCAGTAGCTTAGCCATATTCCTGGGATATTAACGGCGGAGCCTTTTCCGGAAGATTTGTCATTGCTCCTAACAAGACCCAGAACTCCAGTCTCAGCAAGTACAAAACTAAGTTTGACTATTACCAACAATTAGAGAGGAAAAAGGATAACCCTACATTATAGCTAAGCAGCCAGAAACCAATTAGATCCCTCGCCTTGCAGGATCACTGTGCACATCACTCTACCCAGGTTTCAACCTAAGCTGTGAAACATTTCAGGGACAATTAAAACATCATAAGCAATCATGTGTGAATACTCCCCAATGCAGTGGCTAAATAAGAAACAGTGACAGATAGCAAAGGAGGAAATCATAGCTTAATGCAACCTTTAATGCGTGTTTATTACCTAAATTATTTCACCAATTTAAAACTAGCCGCTTGTTAAAGACAGCATCTACATCACAGCTTTACCATGTTGAATCCAAGGCTCAGGGGAGATGCTGTTTAACAGGTTTAGGGGCAGTGAATTTAAGACAGACCTACAGACTGATCTCCAGTTAGACCACTCTATGGACAGCAAATGCGCTGGATGGCGGCCACCCATGGGTGCCACAGGGCTGACAAGCCCGGGAGTCCTCCTAAGAAACAGGGCCTGTAGCAGAGCGCAGAGCCCCACTGTAATATTCCCAAAGCTCTGCTCTGAGCAGAGCAGGCAGCCAAGGTCTGGCAGGGGGTTCGCGAGGGGCGCCAGGTGCTCAGTCCAGGAAGGCAGGGGACATGAAGCAGGTGGTGGGAGGAAGACCCTCACTGCAAAAAACCTCCACCAAAACCATCAGGAAGCCCCAGCACAAGCTGGTTTGGTTGCTCCCTGTGGTATCTGTGTCAGGGCTGGACACGGTTATGCAGCACCAAGGGGGATGTTTTACACTGCCGGAGGCCTGGCCAGCTCAACCCTGCCAGTTTTTTGGACACCGGAGTGTCGTGAGCCAGGGTAGACACATGCCTCTGTGTTACAGGGGTAAGAGCAGTGAAGGGTCTGATCCTACACCCACACACCTGTAGTGACAGGGAAGAATTCATCCCAAGCCACCTCTCACCAACCTCTAATGCTCACTTTCTTCCCAGTCAACCAATTCTGATCTCTCAGGACAAGTCAACATTTTGCTCAGCTTTGTTTCTCCCCTTCTCGGCTGCCAGGATGGACTCCTGCACTTGCAGCTGCTTCCCTGGAAGTCTGGAATTCACTCAATTACCCATTTCTTAGGTCTTGGGCTTTGCTGCTGCTTCTTTAGAGGGAACCCCGCTGCTCCTCCCTCAGGGCCTCTGACCCGGCACACATCTCTTCTCACTGAAGCTCACTTCATTAACCAGGTATCTACTCTCGCTTTATTGCCTCTTTCTTTACTTCTTTGCCTTTAAGGTCTTATAATGCAAAGGGTTTTATCAAAGCAGATAGTGCAGCTGATGTTAGCGCTGCAACAAAAGCAGCTGCTAATTGCCAAGCCATCTAGAATTAGCTTTTGGTCGCAGACCTGTCTAGCAGCGTCGCTGCAGAGGCCAAGTCACTTCCTTGGTGTCATTGCCTTGACACAGCCTGCGGTCTGAGACGGAGCCAGCCCTGCTCTCTGCTCAGACAGCACAGGGGAGACACCTCACATCTGCAGGAGGCGGCACCCGCCACGCAAGGCCAAACTTTGCCACTGTTCTCATTAAAAGATTAATTTGTGTTTGGAAAGAAAAGACTAAAGTGAGCTGAATAAGTTGTTCTTACTGAAGAAGTGTGTGAGGGGGTAGAAAATGACGTGTGTGACGTCTCTGTGGTGGCTTCGCTCTCCCCGACGCCCGCCGTGCACCACTACCTCCAGCGTCCGGACACCAACAAGTTCTGTGGAATGACAGACAGCCCCGAACGGGCCCCCTCCACCACGGCTCACTTGATGGACGGTTCTCCAAACAGGTTTTTCTCTCATAAGAAAAGTGATTAAAAAAAATGTTCTGTGGTGGCTTTGGTTCTTTTTTTTTCTTTTAATGAAGAAGGTGTTTTGTATTAGGGAAAAAAAAGGATAGGCACTTCTTTCTTTTCCTTGCATTGCAGTGTGTTGAAAGGACACACTGGGATCTAACTGTGCTGGTTAAGGCTGCTCCAGTTCCCTTCCGCATGGCAGGGACATAGAGGCATTCCTGGGACACTCTGAGTCCCATATATCAATGCAGGTGCTTGTTCTCCTATAGACACTTGTGCTTTCTTTAGCCTCTCCCACAAATGCCCTGCATACCCAGGGAACAAAATCTCTTCCCCCTCATCTCCTGCAGGCAGCAGAGGCTCGGAGGAAAAGGAATTAACTGCTCTGAATTCAGCTAGATGCATTGCAGGTGAAGGGGCTGGACACTTCCCCTTCGTTTATCTGGGCAATAAAGTGCCCAGGAGCCATGTGCTACCCCAAAGGACGTCCCAAGCCATAAGCTGGTCTCATCCATGTGTCCTGCAGCACTCCAGATGATCTCAGGAGGTCCCAATGCCCTCAATTTGGGGCAGACACTTTCCGGTTTGCTTGAGCTCCCCAAACTACAACCCCCTT
Source organism: Rhynchotus rufescens (assembly GCA_032273925.1). NCBI lineage: Eukaryota > Metazoa > Chordata > Aves > Tinamiformes > Tinamidae > Rhynchotus > Rhynchotus rufescens. The sequence continues at coordinate 10,364 of JAVCKT010022232.1, forward strand.
CCAGCTAACTGACCACCATTACAGCGGTTGTTCAGGCTCTGCTTCCTTTCCCAATGGTAAAATGATGTGCATTTATTTAAAGACAGCAATGTTTTTTTGATGGTAAACCTCACAGGAGACACCTGCCCTGCTTGGAGTGGAAGGTGGAGATTTCTGCATCAGCCCTTGGGTTGTGAGGGAGCTGTTTTTGCTTCATCCTTGCTGCAGGAGAGAGGTCCAAGTCTTTCCTTAGCCTCCTAAATGCCAGTGTGTGACACCAGCTGCAAGAAGTTTCACCCCAAGGCCAGGGCTACGTGTGAGACTGTGACCCTGAACGTAACGTGCATATTAGCCAGCCCTTCCTAAACCTTCCAAAGAGCTAGTAAAATGAAAGGATATTTGAAACTGTGGTACAGCAAGAAATCCAGGTTTGCTGGGACGTGACTTGCAACGTATTCCAATAATCAGGCGATTAGAGCCCCAATCCTCGGGGCCAGCCAGAGACAAGAAGCGAAAGTGTGAGAGAGAATTCTGAAACAGTGACCCCACAACACAGCTCCCCAAATCCACCAAAGAATCCCCAGGCACTCGAGAACAGCCCTTCTTGTCTTCACTAACAAGGAAACCACCAAGCACGAGCAAGGGATAAACATCCTGGGATGTTTGGAGACTCAGATGTTTCTTAGGAAAACAATGAAACTCGGAGCCGCAAATGAGCACCTAAGAGCTAAATGTCTGGCTTATTGCCAGTTGTTTTTCTTGGTCTGCTTCCTTCTTGGAATACATTCCCAGTAATAGCAGCATTCCCACTTTTAGCAGTGACCACAGCAAGCGCAAGGCAAAGCAAAGCCCAGCCAGACCTTTTAGGCAGCCTCTGCCTGGGACCATTTTGGGATGATCAAGGGTCAGAAGATGTTTTCCATGAAGGTAGAGATGTCAGCTCAGGGACCGGCTCCTCAGAGATCAGGTCATACACAGAAGTGACACATACCCCTATTTTTGAAGAAAACTAACAGCAGGCTCTGTTCTTCACTGGCAAAGCCGAAAAACAGACATCTGCAGTGCTGTGTGAAATGGAAAAGCTAAACATTAACACATGCATCATTTGGACACTGAAGGGACTGACACTTCAGCTTGTCTCATCAGAAGGTTCTTAAAAGCTAAAAACTGCTTTGCAAACGGTACATGGTTCGACCGCTCAGACGCTTGTGGTGCCAAAGGACCATAGCCACTTGTCACTGTCTTTCTCAGAGTGTCAGATGTCTTCTGGATACCCTAGATGTGAGCTCAGGACAGAGAACAGTCAGAAGATAAAGACTGATACCAGTACAAATCGGATTCAAATTGCATGGGAACCCAGCCTGAAAAGTAGAGAAAGACAAAGCTGTGGAGCAGATGAGCTAGGAGTAGCCTGTGTCACTAAGGAGACACATACTTTAGCTGGAATTTCCTAAGTGACGAAGGGCTCCATGCCCAGGAACATCACTCCACTGCAACCCAGCCCAGAGGGGATGAGGGCTCCAGTAACTACAGCCGGGTCATGGTCTGCCAGGCTGGAGCCGAAGCTTCCCACTAACCAGATGAAACCCAAGTGTCACTCTGCTGTAAGCCTCACTGTGAACTTGCATCCCTGACAGCCCCGCTGCTAGACAGCTTCAGGGCAGCATTAAGCACTATTACTTTGGTTTTGGTGCTGAGAGTCCTAAGTTCAGTCCTTGGCACCTTGGTTTATCACACCTGGAGATAAGGCAGGGACAACTGTAGGAGACAGGGTGTGAAAAGGCAGCACTGGCCAGATGGTGGGGTGGTTTTCTGTGACATTTCTGCTGGCACAGTGAACTATGAATCTGCGCTGCTTCTTCCACCTACTTAGTGGCTGTATGGAGCTGGTTATTAATGCTGCTGCCAGATCAGCTCTCACAAGATTCACTCATCTCCTTCAGTGGGAGCTGTGTGAAGGACTGACAGTGTTTAGGACTCCTACTTGAGACTTCCAGAAGGAAGAAGGGTAGAATCAGGCTAAGCTATTTCCCTGTGTCTATACACCAGTTTCAGCTCTCTGCAGTCAGAAGCACCAAGTGACAGATTGATGGACACCATGCCCTCCACTGGCACCACACTGGGCAATTCATACAGGGGACGGCAGACACATGGGGCTGCTGTCTGCCTGCAAAGGCACCCAAGAGCCTCTGCTGGGAGCCGCACGTGCGTGTTCAGAGCACACGCCTCCCTCGCCGCTGAGGGGCTTCAGCTCTCCCTGCCATTAGTTGCCAAGCTCAGACTCACGACTCCAAGGAGGAGACTCCTTTCTTCGTCGGCTGTTCCTTGGCTCAGCTGGGATTGATGCTGCAGGCAGCTCCCGCTCCATTAATGAGATGCTGCTCCGATCCTCCCAAGGGAGGCTTTGCCAAGCAAGGGGCATGAGGATTTCATCCCCACTTATTTCATCCCTTTCCCTTAAGTCTCATAACCTCTAACTTGCATGTAAGCAAAGAAGCCAGCAAACCTACGGTCTGCAGGTAGTTGTAAAGCATTCTGGAACCTGGTACATAATGGGGCTTCAAAGGTGCTCACCTGTAAATATTTTTGAGAATGCACTTTTAATGAGGGCTGCCATTCTCAGCATTCTCAAACTCCAGTATTTTTGTGTTATTGGTTCCTATTTCATCTATTATTTACAGGAAAAGATCTCTCCAGGAAAAAAAGTCTCTTCTGAACTCTTTCCACATCTGACTCAGCAATTTAGTTTTTATGTTGACTGCTTTTTTTTTCCCCTCTTCTTTTTATGGCTAATTTCTTTAATTTTCCACTTAAAATCCTTTATTTGCATGATAGCTCTGTCCAGCCTTAAGCAGATTTTTCTTGTCTTTGAATTTTATCTCTTTCCATTTTCAGTTTTTTTTTTTTTAATTAAAAACAGTCTTGAATTAGGTCATTGAAACACTCCTGCATTTTCCACCCCTGCCTGAGAGCTCCTCCCACTCTCATCCTTCTGGAGCCTTCTGTAATTTCAGCATGTTGCCACCGTAAGAACAAACCTTCAGCTGCACAACAGCAATACCTATAGCTTCCACTCCGGACAACAAGGTTTGGGGTCACAGTTGATCTAGACCCATCCCAGATGTCAACTGCTGACTGAGTTCCCATCAGGACTGAAACACCAGGTCACAGCAAAACCCTGGAGTTTGGGGCTTGCCCCAGCTCCTATAAAATTGCCCCGAGCAATGCTTTTAGTTTTGCACTGAAAACTTGTAGTTGCTCTTGCATTCCCAAAAGGTTTTGTAATGCTGCTGCCACCACGGTGCCACTATCACCACCCAAACACAAGACCACAGAACAGAAAGAGCAGCTGGGTCTCCTAAAGATCAACACAGCCATTGCCCACAGCAATCTGGAAGAGGTATGTAAGGAAAGTACATGAACTAATAGCAAATATATACAATCCTTCCTCAAATAGTCCCTCAGACTCCAGCCCTTATGATCCAGGGACATTCAAGGTTGGACATCACTTCCATGCATCATCCAGCTGGATTTCTCTTCCATCGATCAGCCCCCTGAAGGGAAGGCATCCTGCAGTGAGGAGCTCCCCAGCTAAACTATGCACGGTGCGAACAGCCACCTCCTCCTGTTCCTTCTCATCCTGCCACTTCCAATGGGATGCTTCCTTTGGTGCTTTCTAGCCCTTGTGCTGGAGATGCCACAAGCCCTTGTGCCCAGGCCAACCCTGCTCTCCTCTCCAGGCCTCTCATCGCTTTGTGGACCTTTCAGACATGCCTGCAGTCAAGACTTTCAGCCTGGAGAGTCAGCACATGCAGTCACCCCTTGCACAGAGGCTATCCTGCTCCTTTGATCACTCTGCCACCTTGCTCTGCACCTCTTCCAGTTTTGCTACATCTTTTTTTTTTGAAATGAGAAGACCAGAACCAAACAATGCAGGTGGGTTGCCAAAATTAACTCACCCAGCAGCAGTTGCCATATTCCTGCTGAAGAGTATGATCATTTCTATCTAGCTGCTGCTATGTCTTTGCTGAGAGACGAAGGAACGAAAGAGGAGGACAACGTGTTTGATCTCTGCCAACTGCTACTATTCAGGAAAAGGGTTCTTTCTAGGCAGAGACAGAAAAATCAGAACAAAAATTGCCACTGGGTACCCCAAGCAGAAAATATCTCGTTGTAGGCTCAGGCACATCCCCAATGTCCATTTTTTGGAGGCAGCAGGGAAAGAGGAAGGCAGAAAAGGATTAGCTATGCTCCACAGCACGACGAGTGCGATCCAATTAGCGGCCTGTTCTAGGAACGTGGCCACAGCTAAGAAGACATGAAGCCAACTGAACCCTGTCGTCGCTCTCCTTTTAACGGCCACCAAGTTTGGACTCCTCAGCAGAGCTGTCCGTCACTGAGCTCTCCCTCGGGAATAGGCAAGTCTAAACTCCTGCCTAGCAGGGCAAGGCAGTGCAGGCACCCTGGCCCGCGCGGCTCCTGCCCTGTGTGGTGCTCGCGGCGCCCGCAGCGCCGTGTCGGCCGCGGGTGCTTGGCCCAACGGGAGCAGCTCCCCGGGGTGCAGCCGCCACGGCGCTATCGGCTCTCATCCGCATTCTTATCTTGTCTCTTCGGAAAGCTCAACTCAGCGCAACCTCCACCTTTTAATTTGCACCAAGCTGATGCTAAGTAATTGTTTAATATCTCTGCAGCATTCGCTCCGCTTTATCTCGGAATCCCGGCTGCAATTCATTGACAGAGTCGTCTTTTCTCTTTCTTTATTCCACCGTGTATGTACTTGAAAATGCTTTCATTGTAGGCAGAGATACTTGTAGCTAATTGATGCTTATTATTCTTTTTAAGTCCGTAATTGCTTTTCCTTGTCTAAATTTACTTCTTTCTACCCCCCTACCCCATCTCCTAAAATTGCTCTCGTCTTCTCTTCTAATCAGCCCAAATCCCGCTGTTTGAAAGATTATTTGAACATGTGCCAAAGGTTTTGCTGTTGCTTTGACATGCCAGCTTTCCACATCCATTGAGTTTACTTCAACTTCTTGAATATTTGCAGGCTAATCAGGTGGCCGCAACACGTAAACTCCCAGCTGCCTTAATGAGGGCAGATTTGAGGTGTCAGCTCCCAAGCAGACTTTTGATTAGAAGGCTTCAAAGGGTCCTTAGATAATTTCACTTGATCTCTTGCACAGCATAGGATTTCTGAGTCAATTCTCTCTGTAGCTAATGAAACAAACAGAGCAAAATGCAATTCTGTTTGCAACTCAAGGAGCACCATCCCTTTCTGATGATCTCGGTGATTTCTTCCACAGACCCTTCCTGGACAGACCCACTGGAGCTTCCAGCCCATCGCTCTCTGGGGGTCGTCCTCCCCCTCGCTGAGATCTTCCCAGACACCTCTCTGGATATTCCCCACAGGTGCAGCTCATATTCCCCCTCACCTGAGAAGGGACCATGGTTTCGTGTGGGCACCGAATTCCCACAGGGAAGAAATCCAGTCAGACAGGGAACAAGCCGGAAACTTTGCCGCCTCAGACTCCGTGTTGCTCTTGGCAACTGAGCCAAGGCGCCATGTGAAATAAATGTAAAATCCTGCCAGCTGGAATCCACCTCAGCCGAGGCAGGGTTGTCATATCTGCTTTGCTCAGCACGGAGCGGGCAGGACTCGCACCCCGGATACATTGCCCTGAGGCCACAGGGGAAAACAGGGCGTAGAGCCGAGCAGCTGAAGGGCGAGAGGTCTTCTCACCTCTCAGCTGCCTCCTGTCCAGCGATGCCCAAGAGGCCGAGTGGCCTTGGGAGGCATCAGCTGTAATCCCAGCTCTGCTAGTGACCGCTGTGCCATTTTTAGCAAGCATCTGGGTCTCTTTTCTCCTCCCCTTCTGTTCAGCTGTGATTTTTCCAGCTGTGCTTATGCTTTCTTGCATCTATGAAGTTTTACAAAGCCTATGGAGGTCTACAGCTTTGTTCCGCAGCCAAGATTTCATGGCATTTAGAGCTGACCTCCACAGCTGCTTTGAGGCACACAAGCCATTCTGCCCAGACTACTCAGTTTTCTGTAGGCAGCCCAAGAGCTTTCCAGGTCGTCTTGACTAAACGTGCAGCAGAGCTTCACCAGCAGTGAGGCTCTGTTCCTCTTCTGGGCTTGTCTCTAGCCACTGAAAGTAAGAGAAGGGGACAGAGAGGGGCCAGGAGTAGCCGAGGAGCCGCTGGGCACGGGAAACCCTCCCACGGGGCTCCCAGGAGCAAGCCAGCAGCAACCACCTTCCACAGGGAAGGGAGGGCAGGGCTCAGCCAGCAGCACTCCCAACTGCAGCAGCAGATGAGCTCTCCTGGCAGAATGGCTTAAAGGAAAGTGGTGAATACTCCCGTACTGGAAACATCATCCCCCATCTACCAACGTCCACGCTGCTGCCTAAGAGTAGCAGAGCAGAGCTCAGGCCTCCACTGCAGAGCAGGGACAACCACGCTTGGACTCGCAGAGCACCTAATGAGCAGCTCAATCTGGGCCACTTGAGACACTCGGCCACAAGCACGGACATCACAGCACCACCCCCTGCAGCGCCAAGTGCCACACCAGGCCGGGAGGAGCCAGAACAAGCAGAGTCCCACAGGAACATTCACTGCTGGGACCTTGCTGCCTTTCATTTTAAATGAGTTCCTTTTGCAGCTCTAGTGACCTGAGAAAACAGGAATATGAACATTTACAAAAGAAATAAATAACGTATTCCAATTACAGATTTAATAAGTTGCAATGTGCTAGAAGTCCATGTAGATGCAACAGCAATTTCTAATTGAAAACATGCAATTAATTATTAACTTAAAGGAAGTTTTAGTATTATTCCAGTGTACTCAATCTGACTCTGTTCTCAGAGTGAATTCAAGATAATAATTGTTAATGCTTTGGCAGTTTTGTTTTGTTTCTAATCTTATCAAGGCAGAAGGTAATTTTTCAGCTAACAAAATTGTTCAGCTAATAGGATGCCATTACGACCTGCTCTAATGGCTACATCACCTCATTTGCTCAAATGACCTTCAGCAAACCAACCTCAGTCTTCTTTAAAAGATTAGGCTGGGCCTGATTTCGCAGCAAGGCCTTCCTCAGTCCCTCTCAAACACCTCTGCAGGTTGCAGTCAACAGATCAATCCAAGTGCCTGCTAATGGAGGAAGCTCCATCCAGCTGGAATCATCCATTCACCAGATTGGAAGGCGGAGTCCAAGTGCAGCTCAGTGACAGCAGCTCTTTTATACAGGAAAGCGCAATGGGTGACTATATAGCCCAGACTGAGACGGCAGCCTCAAAGCTGGAGTCCTTTGGGAAAAGAGCAAGGCAGAAGAGATGGCTTCAGGCACCAAGAGTATGTTGGGTATCTCCATGAGGCTCTTTGGGGAATCTGACAGGAAATCTGTGGCCATTTTCACCACTGGGATGAACTGGGTGGGAATCCAGCATGAGTCACAGCAAGTGAGAACTTGCCATCCACCAGCTGCCTTTCCATGGAAAGGAAAAACAACAACAAATTTAAACTATCCCAAATTCAGCAAGATATTGCGCAGCAGACATAGAGGATTGGTCATGTAATTAGCAAAAAAAAAAAAAAAAAATATATGATTTAGACATTTTCATGAAGTGCAACCACCAGCCATTACTTAGCATATTTGCCCTATGAATGTGACAATATACAGTCAAGTGAATTCTTATACCATGCATAAAATGTGTGCAAAAATCAAATAAAACAATGGGCTGCTAGAATAGAAAGCACCTCAGGGGAGGCCTGGGGCAGCAACACTTTGGTGACAGGTATTAAGAGCTTTACATTATTTTGCAGGGGGACAGATTTAGCCCTTGCGGAAAAACTTGATTTCAAACCAATAGGCAGCATTGCCTGGCAGACCAGAGATTGAGTTGTGGCCTAGGAATCCAAAGTGAATCCTAGTAAGGCAAAATTGCTGAATCCTGAAGGCGAGGAATCCAAAGCTTCCCCGAGTCACCTGATTTCTCTCTACACTTTCGCTCCAAGCCCACAGAAACAACAGTCTCCCTCAAATACAGCACCTGGCAGCTCAGTTCTACCATAGCACAGGGAATATTAATAGAGGAGCCGCATTTCCATATTTAGCTCCCTAGTTGGGGTGAAAATGAAATGGAGCTGAATCATGAATCTAGCCAGGAAGGGGCAACATCTCCCTGGCCAGAACACCACTCCCGATGGCCTGGAGCCACCTCCTGAGTGGCCTTTCTGCCACTGTGTAAAATGACAGCTTCAGAAAAACAGGAAAAGCCCACGTAAGAAGAAAGGCTGGGAATACAGAGCTGTAGAAACAGCTGCAAGTCCTTCCTCCCCTTCTCAGTCTACTAGAGATGGCCACATCGACCACTCTGTCCCAAGGCACAAAATGACTGCTGCAGTCACTTGACTTGGCAAACTTAGTTGTCACCTCAGTGCTTGGAGGCTTCTAAGCAGCTTGTTAGCAATAGACATGGTGAGAAAAGAGAGGAGATACTTATGTGTAAATGTAAAGGTTGTGTACACTCTGCTTATAGAGTCTCTTTGCACAAACAAAAGGTACCCAACAAGCCTCGCAGAGGCGGGGTTCTGCCACTGCTCTGCTCTCAGATATGCACTATGCCCTGGACATCCTTCATTCCGGCCACCGCACTCCCTCTCTGGTCTTGCAAAATAGGGCATCTCCAACAGGAGGGTGTAACACACGCTGCCCAGGGCAGCTGCTGGGTTGGGCATGAGAGACGGAGGCTCCAGTCAGCCCCAGCAGGACTCAAGCCCACAGCCCAGCACGGAGCGCTGACTACAGGAGCTGCTGCCCAGGCAGGTGCCATCAGAAACGCCCCGAGCAGCGTCAGCAAAGCTGGGCAAGAGCCTCATGTTGCCAGGGCTCAGGAACTGACAGAGGTATTTAAATGCCTACAGTCCCTCTTGTAAATCTTAGCCTAAAAGCTAATTTTCAAAGGAGGAAACAAGCTGTCCGATGGCGACACCTTTACCTCTCTTACTGTCTACCACTAGTATTGATTTAACCATTATTCTTTCTAGGCTTGGTGCTCAGGAAAAACAACATCAGACTATCAATGCCACTGACCAGAAAAATAGCTTGGACTTGCACTGTCAAGCAGTCCCTGAATTTCTCACCATGACACACCAGTACCTGGGAGGCCCCAGGAGGACAGTGCTTCGAAATTCTTATTCCTCCTCCATCTTCAGTGAAGACCTGCAATATACGATGGACTGTGCTGTCTTTCTCCTAAATGTAGCTGCTTTTCCACAGTACTGTGTGCATACGTTGCAGATAGGGCATACAATGTGTTTTGGGCTTCTTTGGGTTCTTAGGTTGTTAGGAATTAGGAAATTGAGTTTCTGTCCTGCTTATACTCACGGCTCCGGTATGTGCATCTCCTTGGGAACTTTCATCCTAGTCACTCTATGCAGGGTACAAAAATTACTTCCACAAGCAAAGAAAATAAACACACTTCAAGAAATAGAATTACCAGAGGAAGTTGTCCTTTTGGGTATTTAGAAGCGTGTTCAGACTTCCCAATTTCCACGAGACAAGCCAACGATGAGCAGAGCAGCACAGAACCCGGCAGCGTCTCCATCACCTTCCCCCTTCTTGTTCCCCACCCTTGTCCTTTATATCATGACCCATTTTCTTGCCTTTTCCTTTTCCGATTCCAAGTCAAAGCCTTTCGATACCCTGCCCTTTGTGAACATTGTGTGGCAGGAGATCTACAAGGATGGCAAACTGTGTTTCATTGTGCCTAATCCATGCAGGCAGCTGGAGCACTCTGCTCCATAATTGGCCGCCTCTGGGATAGTGTCACAGTCAGCGCCTACCAGTGGGTGGGTACCACTGATGTGGCACTCCAGCACTACCAGCAGGCACAGGCAACGCGGGACAGGGGAGGTCACCTAGACCTCTGTGTAAATACTGCTGAAAACAGGAAGATAACCTGCAGGAATCAAATTTAGCACTAGAAAAGGCAAAAATAAAATAAAATAAAATAAAAACTCACTCTTCTTTAAAGTCAGTAAGCTGAATTCAGACTCTGCCAATGAGGATGCAGATAAACTGCAGGAGATCAAAAGCTAGATTTACACCAGCAGACGGCCGGCATTAGAGCTGGGGCTGCAGTAATGTGTGTTTACAGCATGGTTACATTTGGCTTTAAAATGACACCTAAATAGCACATGGGTATCGTGCACGTTTGTTTTAAGCGTGTATGAAAGCACCTTCACCTCAGCTACCTGACAACTTGCCATTCCACCCTGGCAGGTGAGATGAATTCAGATGTTTCAGCATTATAAAGCAGGAGCACGAAAAGCAAACCACGTACTGCTAAATAAATACTTCTCTTAGATGTTTCAGATCCACTTTTGAGGGGTGATTTTTTTTGTTTTATTAAAACACTTTATTTATTCCAAGCCCAAGGTTCCTCCTCTCCATCTTCTTTTGCCGCACATACCAACTACTCAGAAGATACGAGCAGAAAACAGTAGCTTTGCTTAGCACAACCCAAGGAAGCGCCTGCAGTTGCCAGTTCCCTTTGTGCAAACCCAGGTCCATGGGATTCCAGAGGGCAGGGGGATTTAGGAGGCGGCCAGACGCTCAGAGTAGCGTTAACGTGTTCTGACACCCCGCTTCTGTCTCCTATATGACAGTCTTGTTTTGCAAAGAGCTTTCAAGTGGACAGGCCTTCTTCCCCATGCAGGACTCCATGTGCATGGCCCTGGGCTCTCCGAGGAGCGCTGGCCTGGCCAGGCCTGCACAGGGACAGCTTTGCCCAGACTTGGTTCTTGGGGATCTACCTCTGGACTGAGCCGGGACACGCTCGGTGCAGAGCGGTCCATACTCGCTGCAAGGAACAAAGCCAAGGAAGCTCGGGTGCCCCCTCTTCAACAGGGGAGCTGAGGAGGAAGAGATGGGAAGGAGGAAAGAAAAGGCAGATTTCCACGTTGCCTTTGCTCCTTTGATATTTGTTCATCTTCCTTTTTTGCCCCTGAATAGGACTGCAAGGCTTTGAGGGAGGCAGAATGAGATCACAACCTACATGCATGAGAGCAAGAGGATAACTCCAGGGATAACTATATTATAACAACCCATTGCACAAGCAGCAGTATCTTATCACAAGTGTATAGATACATGAAATAAAAGCCTTTCCTCATACCCATGGGCTTCACCATGCAAACAATGCCTCCGTTTCTGTGTACAGTGCTCTTAAGGTTTAAAACCTTGTTATTTGTTATGTACCATTATAATCCCCTTCTCTATCTCTGCATTATTGGCAGGGATTTGAAGCCTGAACTTGCAGCAGAGGCTTCCAGTCCTCACGGAGAGACCTTGCTCTGTATTAACAGACACAGAGGTGCTGGCACCAGGCCTGGGCACGGAGCCCCGTGCGGTGCCCACGGAGCCGGGGCCACCAGGGGCAGGCGGCCCATGCGGCCAGGGCACAGCAGCGTCACAGCTCCTGCGTGCAGGGCAAGCCCAGCTCCTCAGAAAGCCCCATTTGGGTATTTCTGAAGGGAGATTTTTCCCCAGAAAAGAATGCAAGTCCCAGGAAGGAAGATGTTATTCTTCACGGAAAAATCAAAGAACTTGGCTAAAGGCAAATATAAAAAAAAAGGGAGGAAAAGCATCCCATGAAATTCTTAAAACACAGCAGCAGATGTGAAAGGCTGGGATTTCTTCAACAAGGATATTTTTAGCAGAGAAGCTGTGAGGCCCCTAAACACCAAAGCCTGTTGCTTGCTCCCTGCTCACCCCGCAGTGTAGCAGGAAGCGCTGGCAAGTTCCTGTCTGCCAAGGCAGGAAAAGACAGAGCAGTTTGCTCCACATAGCCATGAAAGCAGGGAAAAGGCTACACCTCACACCGAGTCAATACCTCT